>JADKXX010009238.1:0-27662 GCA_017310255.1 Butorides virescens | reverse complement strand
GTCTGGCACCCCGAGTGCTTCGTCTGCGCGGTGAGTGGGCGGCAGGCAGGCCGGTGGGGATGCGGGGGCGAGCGTCCCCACCACCCCCCCCGAGGCTGTGCCAGCCTTCCCCGTCTCCTTCCCCCCCAGGAGTGCCTGAGCAGCTTCACCAATGGTTCCTTCTTCGAGCTGGAGGGTCGGCCCTACTGCGAGCTGCACTTCCACCAGCGACAGGGCAGCATCTGCCACGGCTGCGGCCGCCCCGTCACCGGCCGCTGCATCACGGCCGCGGGGCGCAAGTACCACCCCGAGCACTTCATCTGCGCCTACTGCCTGGGCCAGCTGCAGAAAGGCACCTTCCGTGAGCGCGGCGACAAGATGTACTGCCAGGCCTGCCACGACAAGCTCTTCCTCTGACCCCCAGCTGATCGCCCCCCCCCCCCCCCCCCCCCGCCTCCCCCCCCCCCCCCCCCCCCAGCATACAGCCACCCTTCCTGCCCCGCTGGATGTCCCTGGTACCAGCCCCACCGTTCAGGCATCCCTGGCATCGTCCCTGCTGAGCCGAACATCCCCTGTATTGTCCCACTCATCAACACCCCGGCATTGGTCCTGCTGAGCCAAATGTCCCCCAGCATCGTCTCTGCCAAGCCCACCGTCCCAGGCATCATCCCTTGTCCCCCTCCCCACCCCCAAGACAGTGCTGGCATTGTCCCTGCCAAGCCACCTGAAGCAATTAAAACACCTGTCCCTGCCTTTGCTCTGCTCGCTGGTGGCTTTGGGGACAAGGGTGCAAGGCAAGGTAGGAAGGCTGGAGCCCCCCAGAGCTGGGGGCACCCATCAGCACCCACCCCCTGCCTGCAGGTGCTCTGGGTCTCCAGCTCCCAGGGCACCACAACCCCAAGGACAAGAGCCACAGCAGCCACAGCCTCCCTGGGGGAAGCAGCTCAAGCTCCACAGGGGCTGCACCATGAAGGAAATGGGCACTGCCGCAGCACCGCATCCTGTGACAGCAGGGTAAAAAGGGTGGCTCTGCACCCCACTGAAATCCTTCCAACGGCAACACAGCTTTGGTAAAAAACAGGTTTGAAGGAGAAGCCAGAGAACTGTTTCCAAAAAAGGTATTCCCACAAACTTACAGAATTTCTGTGTTGTTTTAAGGGTGAAAGCAAAGTGAGTTCCAGGCTGGCCGCAGCATTCCCCAGGAAGGGGGGAGCATGGCTGCGCCCCAGCCAGGCTCCGCAGGGGCAGCCCTGGCTCTAGAGGACTCCCCCAGCCGGGTGTTTTAGGGATGGATTCAGGGATGCAGGGAAAGGCTTCCCAGCAGGAAGCCTGGGTGCTCTGGGGAGAGCAACCCAAGCACCCTGCAGGTTCATACTCAGCCCCTGCAAACTCTGCACAAAGCAAAGCTTTGGTGCTTTTTATTTTCCTCCCCTTTCCATCAAAAGATCAGCAGCAAATGTCACTCCAGTCCCAGAACGGGTTGGTCACACAGCAGCATCTCGCAGAGCCCCACAGCCGAACAAGGCTCAAGAACATGGCCCTGCCCCACCAACAGCCAAGCCAGGAACACCAAGATGACAGCCTCCAGGGGAAGGCACATATCACACTTTAAAAACTTTATTTATATAAAAAAATCATTTTGTTTTAAAAGCGTTACAAGAGTGTGCACAGGAATCAGAGGAGGGACAGCTGGCTGCTCCCCGCTCCCCTCCTCCCCGGCCCTGTTCCCCCTAGGACAGGAGTGGCTGAGGAGAGCCAGGGCAGGGGAGGAGAGAAGGGGGAGCTTTTTTTTTTTGGTTCATTTGGAATTAAAAATTAAAAAAGGAATTAGTGTTTTACATATTTTAAGGAAAAGAGAAGAGTTAGACCCCAGAACCAAACCAAGCTGAGCTGAGGTGGGGCTGGAGCCGGGAGGGCTCAGCCAGAGCCAGGAGGTGCTTTCGGGCAGCGGAGCAGGCAGGAGCAAGGCACCAGTTCTGCCTGCAGCAGCCGCCCTGCTCCCCGCACCAGCCCACGGTTTGGGGGGAGCCCCGGGCTGGGGAGGGCTCCCGCTCCAGTTTGCAGCCTCCTACAGAGGCTTCCAGTTGCATAGGGAGCCTGAGGGCTCCCCAAAAGATCACAGCACTTAGATGTGCCCCCACCACCACAGCAGAGGAGGAGGATGTCCTAGCTCCTGTGGCAGCCCCATCTCCCCAGGGTGCATCAGCAAGGGCAGGGAGCCCCCCAGAACCAGGCTTCCAGCCCCACTGCAGACAGTTACAGCTCCCAGCAGGGAAGGGAAGCGCTCAGCCCTGCAGAAGCCCAGCAAACACACCTTCCCCAAAGGAGAAGCCAGAGGGTACGATTCAGAGAGCTATTTCACAGTGGCAAAAGAAAGGCACGTGTCAAGAGAAAGTCAGAGGGGCACTGCCGCAGGCAGCTGGTGCACAGGGGTGTGGGGGGGTCCTGGCCGCACCCATGTGCAGCCCCACCAGCACCTGGCCCACTGTGCGCCCCAAGAAGCCTGCCTCTCCCCAAAAGCCCTGCCGCAGCTCCTTCCACGCAGAGGGACCTATCACAAGCCCCCCCACGCTGACCACCTTCCCCACATACAGATCCCTCCTCACACAGTCACTGGGTGGGGGGCCAGGGGCCCTGCACCAGACCGCTCGGCAGGATCGAGCCCGATCTCCCTTTCCATGCCCCCAAAGCCTCATCTAGAGCAAAGCAAGAGAAGTTATTGCTGTTTTTCCTTCCCTCCCCCCCCCATGACTCCAGCACCCCTCACCCTGGTCCCGCCACCACCAGGGAGGGACGCTCCCATTGTCCCCACAGCCCTGGATGAAGAGTGATCCCGCACAAAAATATATCCTATAGGCAACAAAACAAAACAAAAAAACCCCGAAAACAGAAGGCGGCGAGCGAGGTCCCAGTCTCTGTCCCTGCAGACGACTCCGAGCAGAGGGAAGGCGTGGGAGAAAAGGCAGTTCCTGGTCAAGGCAGAGATCCGGAGTCCTTTTGCAGCATCTGCGCCGGTCAATCCGGCAGAGTCAGGCAGGAGGGTTTGACTCTCTGGAGGAAGGAGGTGGCAGAGGACAGGGAGGAAGAGTTGGCTGTTGAGGTGTCCCAGAACGGGGAGGCGCAGTGGTCTGGAGGAGGCAGAGCAGCCTGGGCTGCTCCCAGGGGACCAGGCCCAGTCATTTGGCTGGCTAGTTGGCACAAACAGTCCAGCAGAAATCCAAAAACGAGACAAGGTAAAAGTCAGTCCATTCCACCGTGAAGAGTTATATATATTTATATATATAATATATTATCAACCCAAACTGAGCGGAGGTGGGGACGGCAGCTAGATCTTCTGCTGTGGAGAGAGAGGGAGAGATGTTAGCATGCCCAGAGAGCAGGCGAGCTGCGGAGGCATGATTGTGGCCCCGGTGGATCAGGCAGCGATTGCAGGCAGCAGCAATCAGAGAGCAGAATCTGGCTGGCCAAAGCACCCCTAACAGCGCAGCAGGATCTGTCACCGCTGTTCAGATTGGGCAGGACACTGCGGGACATACCGACACAGGGAAAAACACATCGGCAGCAGCATCTTCCACCTCCTCTACCTCGGGCTGCGGTTCCTGCCCCTCCTCCTGCTGCAGACACACAGGGGTTAGTCGGGGCGATGAAGCGGGCGGGTGTTAGCTGTGGGAGCCCGGTTCTCCCCCCCCCCCCCAGCCAGCCAGGAGGGCAATGCGTTACCTCCCACACCCCAGTCCCGCTCGCTCTTCCCTCATGAGGAAGAGCTGCTCACCATCAACGGCGCTGCCTTCACTGGCTCCATATCTCCGAGGTCACCAGATCGGTCCAGTGTCCTGCTGTGGTCCCTCTCATTGAGCGTGGAATAGTTGTCTGGGGCAGGAGAGGGGACAGTCAGTCATGTCACCTCCATAGGAGGCAGCATCATTCCCGCAGGAGATGTGAGCTCTACCCCCTGCCAGAATACCAAGATACCTCCCTTCCAGTCCCCCTCCTACCTGGTCCCATGTTGCTCATCTGGATCTCCTCCCGGGAGGATTTCTTGTCTACAAGAATGGGAGAGCAGCAGGTCAGATGCAGCCCCTGCAGCCGTGAGCAGCAGCAGAACTGCTGCCTACCTTAGCTAGAGGAACCCAGACCCCGCTGCAGCACTGCTGACTCCAGGATGCTACAGGGCCCATGTTAACTGTACGCATCGTTTCTAGCCCTGAGAAGCCATCTAAAGCCCAAATTGATGGCCCTGTGTGAGCAGCCGCAGCTGCCAAGAAAGCCAGGGCTGAAGAGCAGGGAGGGGACAAAAGCTGTTCTGGGCACCCACATACCTGTTTTTTGGTTCCTGTCGATGAGAGGCAAGGTGCTGTCATCAAACGAGTTGCCTCCCTGGGTCCGAGAGGCATTGCTCAGGTTCACCTGAAGCATCAGACAGGGACCACTCACACCCTGGCCCAGGCACTCCTTCCCCATCAGCACATCCCACTCCTCCAGCCCCCAACACCAGGACTGACCCAGGAACCCTCCCACAGTCCCTGAAGCAACCAGAGGGTACTCCAGAGCCCATGCCTGCACCCACATCAGAGAGTGGAGGTGACCTGCCTGGACTGGGCTGGGGCAGCACCCAGGCCTTAAGCAGCAAGGACAGTCCCAGCTTTTGAGAAAGAAACAGAGTCCTGGAGGAACTTCTTCAGTGCTGCCACAGTGGCTTTTAGTGCTGCAAACTTCCCTGCCTGCAGATCTGCAAGGCTTAAAGCCTTACAGAACACTTTCAGCAGAGGGGACACCTTCAAGGATCTCCAATCCCACCCAGCAAGGCAAGAGCTGGAGTCCAGTACTGCTGAGCTCCAGGAACACCCTTCTCCCTGCTGCAGGACCCCACCTACTGCCCCAGCCACAACAGGGCATCCCCATTGCCCCATCCCCATACCTGGAAATCTGATTTCTTCCAGCCTTCCTTCTCCAGGGGCTTCCGCAGCTCTTTATATCCCCAGACTGTCTGCAAGACGAGGGCAGCTGCTCGGACTTCTCTCTCTGAGCGGTTCCTAGAAAGCGGTCGAGGAAGAGATGTTTGGAAACACCCATGGCCTCGAGGAAGCTCCTGGAGAAGCCCCTCTCTGACCCTTGCATTATCCCTCAAGCAGAGCCTACCCAGATTTGTTGATCAGCACCAACTTCTCAATCCCCTGTGTTTCCCGCAGCTTCTTGGCAGCCTCAAGGTTGTCTACGATTACTTCATTGATGGTGTTGAGGATGGACACCACTGTGTCCTCAGAGAGGTTTTTGGCTGGGGTCTGCTGGCCCCCAGGCAGGTTCTTCACTAGGTTGGGGATCGCATGTTTGCCTGGAAAGGGGAAAGAGCTGGGCATGAGCAAGCGAGGAAGAGGACTGCAAGGGGAGGTGGGTGTGGGGAAATCACTGCAGAAGGATGAGGGACTGGTGACCAATGTTTACGTCCCTCTCAGTGGGGCTCAGCACGTGCTACTCTGGGAGAGGGGCAATCGACAGACGCTGGGCTAATGCCATGCCCACGCACTTCCTCCACTACCGGGATCAGGAGGAAGTTCCCGCCTAGCCTGGATGGACACGGAGAGCATGATGTCCTCTCCTCCACGGCCCTCACCTATCAGCTCTTTGTTACGCAAGTCAACAGCCAGGTTGCGCAGGGCTCCGGACGCCGCTTTCACCACTCGCTCGCTGTCGTGGGTCAGGAGGTCGGCAATGGCGGAGAGTCCCTTCTCCTGGCGCAGCACTGAGCGGATGCACCGGCCGTACTGCAGGGGAGAGGCAGTGTAACCTGGGAAGGCAGGGTCTCTCCCCACTCCCAGGGACACCACTGGGAGCCTTGCCACCCATCCTCATCTTGGGAACGGAGGGTTCTGGCTTCACCCACAGCCAAACAGACCACAAAGGTCCCATTCGTGTCCCAAAGCCCCCCTGCAGGCCAGGCAAGTGAGACTTCCCAGGTGGTCTTTCCACATGCACCAAGAAAACATGGGTCAGGGGGCTGTAGAGCGGCCCCAAACCTTCATCCCTTGCCTACCCCCAGCCTACAGAAGGGAAGGAATGGCAGGGACCTGGCTGCAAGCAGGGACGCAGACAGGCTGCCCTTTGGAAGACACCACTGACATGGAGCGCAGAGCCCTCAACAGCACAGGGGAGACCTGGTCTGCACCTGAACGGCATCTTCTGAGGCAGCGAGCCATGTGCAAAGTGGACAGCCCGGGACAGCAGAGCCATCTGCAGCTCTGCTGGTACCCCCAAGGGTGATGCTCCCTGCTACCCAAGGGCCCCTTCCCCACACCACAGGTGAACGGGGACACGGCCAGCTCCACAAGGCACTCACCGTCCAGCTGCCGGCGCACAGGTTCTGAATGGCTCCTGCCGAAGCCTCCAGGATGGCTGGAGTCTTGCTTTCCTTTAGAAGGGAGATGTATATCCGGACCACTTCTGGCTGGAAAAGGAGCTCATAGCCTGCCAGGAGAACACAGGGAAGAAGGACTTACTCAAGGGCTCTGCTACCACCAGATTCATTCAAAGGAGTGCTGATGGAGAGACAAGGCTGGAAGCTTTTACCCAGGCCCACTGATCCCTGGAGGCTGGATCCTTGGTACAGAGGGGGCCCACGGTCCCCAACGCACTGCTGCAGCTCAGGAGAGGTTTGGGCTGAGCCACAGCACTGCTGCCATCAGCAAGGAGACCTCAATTTCAGTACACCTGGCTGAGAAGCACCCAAGGACACATGGTGGGGCAGCAAACCTGGCAGCTGGGCACAGTGGTAGCAAAAGGCTCAGTCCTCCTCTCAGCAAGAAGAAGGGGAAACACCCCAAGCAAGTGGCCACCAACACCACAGTGAAAAAGCCTGGGTTCAGCTCATCCTCAGAGACTGAGGGTACCAGGTCTCCAGCTCTCTGCTGTCCTAGCAAGCAGGCAGGGATCAGGCCTTTTGAGTACCAGCTCTTTTCCATGGATGCATGCTCAGAAGTGACTTCCAGAGCAGCAGTGAGATTGCAGTTTACAGATGCAAGGCCAGGTTTTCCATCTTGCTGTCCCCAGGTGTGGTGAGGGATGTCCCCAGCCCCCAGAGACAGAGCAGGTGGCTTCTGGGGCTTCCACCAGAGATAGGTGCTGACTGTTCCCATAGTTCACGTCAGCCTGGAGGAGCCACCACTGCATACCTGAGCTGCTCACAAGAGGGCAATTGTGCTGAGAAGTCCGTGACCACCATAGAGGGCTACCCCTCCTAGGGCTGCATCAACACGCTGTCCCTTGGTCCCTAGGGCTGAGTTCCCTCTGCAGCCCCAGGAAGCCTGCCCTGAGGCAGCACAGACCTCCTCCAAGCGCAGTAACATCCTCATGACCATCTGCGGCAGATCTAGTGTTCTAACAGGTACTTGGGCAACCAGAAACGCACCTCCTGCAAATCAAACCTCTGCCCACTTGAGGCTCACTTCAATGGGTCGTCAGCTCCACTCCCTCCTCTCCTGGACTACTTGTGGAGAAGCAGCCTTGCACACCCCAGCCCTGCACAAACACACCAAGGAACCTACCTTTGGCCGGAGTTGTTCTTTTGGGAAAATCCACTGTATCAGCACCAGGGTCTTCTGGGAGCTTTTTACCTTCAAAGGGCAAGCAGAGTGGCATAAGACACCTCCTCTCCCCACCCATCTCAGCCCAACAGCTCTTTGCCGCTTGTTACAAGAACAGGCCCAGAGGTGAGCTGAAGCTAAGCTACCAGTATGTCCCAGGAGGGGACATCAAGGGCATTAGCCACACTGCAGGCAGTACATGCCCAGCTGGCAGGGGAAAACGAAGAGGGCTAGAGAAGGCATCCAATCAAACCATGGAAAAATTAAAACCAAGAGCACACTCACCTCTGGAGAACCACTCGTCTATTGGCGAAGCGGAGAGAAGGACAGGAGAGAGGGGAGGCAGGAGAAGAGAAGTGCCGACAGCATCATGGGGCAGATCATTTGGCAAGAAAGCAAAGGGAAGGGGAAGGGGAAACACAGGAGAAAAGGGGAGGCGTGGAGTTAGTGGACATCTATCCATCACCATCCCACCACCACAGAAACCCACCATTAGCTTGTGTCAAATGTTTTGGGTAAGCCAAGCAGTAGCTCCCAAAGCCAGGGGAGGCACGGACCACTGCGTCTCCAGAGAAAGCTGCAGTTTAGCCTTCGCCCAAGAGATGCCAGAGTAGGAGCACAGAGACCCCAGATCACCCCCAAGCTCCACTGTAGAAGACCCGTCTTCATCCCACCTCCCTCCATGCTGCTGCCACCCAACAAACCTTTGCCCTTCTTGGCACCAAAGCAGCTTGCAGCGTGGGGCCCAGCGTTGTTGGCAGGGGCCAGCGGTGCCTCCTGGTAGCGCTCAGCATTGGGGATCTCACGGTGGACTTGATAGGACAGGTTTCTCAGCAGGCACACACAGTTCTCCACCAGCTAGAGAGGAAGCCAGGCCGTTGGACTTGGAGCAGCACATGTGCATCTCCTGTCTCTGAGTGGGGGCCCCACCCCAGCTTGCAACCCAGAGCCAGGCCAAGGAAGGGGCTGAACTGGGACCAGGGGGGTGTGCAGCTCCATCTCAGGTGGAGCTGGAGCATAACCCCATCCCAAAGCAGGCACAGCCAGCTCTGCTGGCGTGAGTTCATGCTCTGCTGGGCCAAAAAATCTCTGCCATAAGCACCAAAGGTCCAAGGAAACCTTCACGGAAAATTCAAGCCAACGCCTCGTCAAGGCAGATCAGGGAGCCCTGAGCCGGGGGGTACCCACGTGGGGATGAGACACACCACAGACCCCTGCTGGAGGGCCAACGTTCCTACTGCAAACTGCAGGCTGAGTGCCAGACACCTCCCGGTCAAACAATACCCAGGTCAGACACCATATAGGCTCTCTCTTCCCAAGTGGAGATCATGGAAAGGTGTGAGCCTGGACTGGGTTTTCCCAAGCTAGTCCTGTCAGACCAAATCCCTCCCTGGTGAAGATTCCCCCCATCTATTCTTCATCTGTCTTGGGATGAACCCAACTTCAGCCACCATGAACGGCAGAGCACCACTAGAGCTGGTTGACAAGAGCAGAGCTCCACACGTGCCCCAACACCACTCCTGCTGCGGTACCTTGCTGTCGGAGTCCTTCTGGCCAATCTCAGACTGGACGATGTATATCAGGGCATCCACCAGCCCGTCACATTCCCGCAGCTTCCGACGGGCCTCGCTCCGCTCTGAGCTCACATTCCTAGCAGGCAGGAGAGAACAGTCATGGAAGAGACAGCTGAGAACAGGCGAGGAACAGCCCACATCCAGCAGAGTTCAAATCAGAGAAAGACTCCTGTAGCTCCCCTCCACTGAGAGAAACACCTCCAGAATCAAGGACTGCATCACCAGCAGCTGTCCTAGGAGGGCAGCTCCTCCTTTGGCACTCCCAGAAAGCTAGCGGGAGCCTTACATCAGCCCCAACCCATACCAGCTTTCCGCCAGCAGTTGGTAGCCCCCCCTCTCCCATACCTAAGGCAACCAGCAGTGTTGGTGAGCACCGACTCCCACTCGATATGGCGAGGTTTTGAGTCCTCATTGGGTTCCCGCTCCCAGCCCGAGCGGGGAATGACCACCTCATCAGTCAGGGCATGTAGTGCATGATCCACAATGGCCATCTTGATGGAGTCGTGTGAGGACAGGTTCCACAGTGTTCCTGCAATGCCACAAGGAGGAGGTGACCAATCAGACCATATGGGCTTAAAAACCTGCACTGTAAATCCCTCACCCCATGGATTAGCCCCTCCTCTCCTCCCTGGAGCCATTACCTGTGATGACCTCTGTGAGGTCCATGTCATGGGCCTTCCGCAACAGGCGCACCAGAGCAGGTACCCCGTCACAATTCTTGATGGCAATCTTATTGTCTTGGTCCTTGCCAAAGGAGATGTTCTTGAGGGCTCCACAGGCACCATAGTGCACCTCTTTCTTGGGGTGGTCCAGCAATCCCACGAGCACAGGAATGCCTTTCAGCTTGCGCACCTCTGTCTTCACCTTGTCGTTACGGTAGCAGAGATGCTGCAGGTAGGCAGCTGCGTTGGACTTGACGGCATCCAGCCGGAAGCTCAGCATGGCAATGACCTCCGGCAGATCTGGCTGACGCCAGTTGCTCGGGGCCGGCCCTCCCTTCCGCAAGCTGTCCAAACTAGCCAAGCTGCCACGCTCGTGCTGAGCCAGGGGGGCCCAGTAGTACCGGTCAGGGGCCACTTCATCCACCAGCATGTCTTCATAACTCCTAGGAGAGAAGACAGCAGGCATCAGCAGGAGCCCTAGACCTGGGGGGTATGCTGTGCCCGCTCCAGCCCACCAGAAGGTGGCTGAAGCACACACAGAGTCACCACTACCCTGCTAGAGCCCACCAGGCAGGGTCCCATCAAGGGCTGGGAGCTGGGCAGAGCAGAGCAGTGTCAGGGCACCTTCCTGCTCCCCCCGCAGGGTCTGGCTGGAGTCTGTAGCTGCAGGGGGCCACTGTCCCTGCGTCCCCAGGCCTGCTCAGAAAGCAGGCAGCTGCTCCCCAGGAGAAGGCAGCCTCAACAGCTATTCCAGTCCTTTCCCACCCACCCACTAGGTTTCACTTTGGCTCAGAGGCTGGATCCTTGTCTATGCATAACCTCCGTGGAGGCAGAAGCCAGGCCCAGAGGCACAGAAAAACCCATTTGGGCCTGCAGCCACTAGAGGGCAAGTTCATACCACAACAGATTACTTGGAGAGCATATCACCCAGGAGCTCCCCAGGCCCCTTACGCCAGCGCTGCATGGGTGCAGTGAGCACCCAGAGTCCAGTTTCAGGCCATCCAGTTCTCTGCTGCACCGATGCAACATGTCACCCCGTCACCCCAGCTACCCTGCAGCAGCCCAGGACACACAAGCTGCCGCCAGAGCAAGCCACTGCCGTCATTTCAGAGCATCATGGCTGGAACAAAGATTTCTACCCAGGATGGGGCTCAAACTCTTCTGCCTGCAGATGCCTGGTGATTACACAAGTGGCACTGCTGCTCAGGGGACACTGGCTTCATGGGGCATCAAGAGACCCCCAGGCTGCAGGGATCAACCTCACTGCTCCCCGCTCAGGCATGGGGAAGAGCTGTGGTCCTGCAATCCCCGTCTGGTGAGGAAGAGTTCATCCACAGACCCAGCACCACTGGGAATGAGCCCCAGCAAGCACATGGGAGCTGCAAGAAAGTGCAACTAGTCCCCCGTGCACCAAGGTGACATTTAACACCCCCAGAACCACACAAAGTTCTGGATTCTCACCCTACTTCTGTAGTCACTGGCAATCTAATCCTTCCCCCGCCCAGGCAGAGGAATCCAGCAATTTCCAGGAGAAGGGGATGGGAAGGGACTTGGCACTTAAACAGAGAGACCTGACCACTGCTGTCACCCCTGCTGTGCCAGGGCACTGGGGGCACACAACCAGGGTCCAAGACTAGGTAGCATCCTCTGGCTCACATCTGCCTTGGGGACTGTTCAGCCACCTGAGCACCCAAATCAGGTGCAGGCAGCCCCCTGCCCCCGAGCAGGGAGGGGAAGTTGCAATCGAGGATGGTAACAGGTTGTGCTCCTTACATCGCGCCACTTCCCCTGCTGCCACTGGTACAGGACTCGCCAAAACCACCAGCTCCCAGTGGCAGCCACTTCCAGAGCCACATACCCCCCAGGTGCTGCTGCACAGCCACCCGCATGGCGCCACCACAGATGGTCGCAGTGGGCTGCAAGGTTGGTTTCCAGCATGTCCCGATGGGGAAATGTGCTGCTTGCCACATGGCCTGGCTCCCAAGAGATGCAGAGGAGTCCGGCCACTCCGGGGAGCCACTCCCCACTGCTGCGGCGCACAGCACTCTGTGCACCACACCGGCCACCGACAACCCCCGCAGCAGGACAAGGCAGGAGCAAGATGCAGCCGAGCGCCAGCACTGCAAAGAAGCCACCTGATGCTCGTCCACACAGCCAGCAGCTGACCTCCCTCCCATGCCCCAAAAGGGAGCTCCTGCCCAGGTATGAGGGTCTTTCAGTGCTGGATCCCCCTGCCCCTCCAGGCAGGGTGAGGCTGGCAGGGAGTGGGGAGCACACCCTGCGCTGCCACCGAGCTCCCCTTCCCTCTTCCCCTGCAGGGAGGGAGCTCCAAGAGCAGCCACAGGAGAGGTGACCCAGGTGTTTTGCAGCCAGTGGCAGCCAGCACACGCTGCATGTCTCGGCTCCATGTCCTCCATCTCCCTCATGCCTGGCACTCTGCCTCCCTGAAGGAAGTCATTAACAGCCAGGCCCCTGCTCAAGACAAACATCTCTGAGGCAGGGGCAATGCTGATCTCCCCTGTTCCCATTTCTGCAAGCCAGGCAGCTGAGCACAGCTGGTAACTGAGAAGGCAGAGGACAAGCCAAGCTCAACAGCACCTGGATTCCACAGATTGCTGTGATCTTTATCCGTCTGCCTTGGGAGGGAGAGCCTGCTTGTGTGCTGCACGAACCCAGCTTCCATACCCTATGCCATCCCTGCAGGACAAGGTGACATCTCCA
Organism: Butorides virescens; assembly: GCA_017310255.1. Taxonomy (NCBI): domain Eukaryota; kingdom Metazoa; phylum Chordata; class Aves; order Pelecaniformes; family Ardeidae; genus Butorides; species Butorides virescens. Next base: position 15,149 of record JADKXX010009238.1, on the reverse strand, counting down.
CCAGGGCCACTCCTTAGCCATGCTTGGAAGTGGGACCTTCTCCCTCTGTTGTGACCCAGGTCCCCCCGTCTCCCACCTGGCTACAGCTCCCACACCTGGCTCCTGTAATTCCTGTCCTCCAGGATCCAGAAGGGCACAGAGCACACAGACACCATCCAGCCCAGCAGAGAGGACTCATGGTCTCAAAGGCCGAGCAGTTCAGACAGGGCCCTCCAGGGAGGGCTCCTGCCCTCGAGTACAGGGCAGGGCATGAACCCAGGGAAGGTTTGCAAGCCAAAGCCTTCCATCCCAGCTGGCATTCCCTCTGCAGCCCCGGGCTGGAGCAGAGCAGCCCCGGGTCAGGCACACCTGCTTAACCCCCTCTGCCCAAGCCGCTCACAGAGGTGCTACATGCTCCAAGTGCTAATGCCAGCTTCTCGACGACTGCTTGAGTGGGCGCAGGCAGCGGGGGCAGCAGCCTCACCTGCCCTCCCCTCGCCAGCACTAGCACAAGGCGAGGCGGGCTGGGGAAACAAACCACCGCCCCGACTGGTTCGGCACAGCAACAGAAACGCTTGTGCTGGCACAAACCAGAAGGACAGACAAAGCTCCCCCTTGGCTCCTCCTTTAGTCTGTTCAGCAGCCAGGAGCTTCCGTGGATTTGCAGTAGGTGCCCTGGAATGGGCAGATCTCTGGTAGGGGCTAGCAAGAGCCTCCTTTCCCTCGGGTCTCTCCCTCCTGCCTCTGTCTTACACCCAGGAGCTTGAGCAGCCTATGCTCAGCGTTACCCATCCACCTCTGTGCTGGGGCACTCAGGAGATGTGCATCCATCCCAGCCTGCTGACACAGCCCCCTCCTCATCTCTGGGACCCAGGCTCAGCCCCTCACTCCATTCCTACCCTCTGAGCCCTCCTCCAGCACATCCCCAAGCCCCGCTTGACAGCCAGGGTAGCGAGCAGGCCAAGAGGCTTAAACAGGCAGGAGCAGTGTTTGTGCAAGAGGCGCAGCTGGCACAAAGACACCAGCCTACAGGAGTCACGGCCACCGGCACGGAACATCCCGGGATGCCTGGCAGGGCAGTTAAAGGACCACCAGACCCTGCTCTGGCTGCCCAGGGGCAGCTGCAGCCTGGCAGGGCAGTTGCTCAGCAGCCAGGCTGGCAGAGCCGCCAGTCACCCGCAGACAAACGAGGTAGGGAGAAGTTGCTACCATCAAACAGGCTGAGCAGCTTCTCCCACCCTGCCCTGCACGAGGGCTGTGCTGCAGGAAGGCTCCTGGGGCCACTGCAGGGCTGAGCCTCGCTCCCTGGGCTCAGCACCGCTCCCTGGGGCTGCTCTCAGCTCGGCGAGAGCGCGGTCACCAAGCTGCTGCTGCTACCTCTTGCACAGGGCTGTGCTGCACACCCCCCATCCAGCACGGTTCCCAGCAGGATAAGCCAGGCTGGGGCACGGATAAGCCTGTCATCCCATGAGCAGAATGGGTGGCACAGAGACGGAAGGGCCTGGAGCTACATCCATCTGCCCAGTGGAACTCCTTGCTGCAGGACGACCGGCTCAATTAGCACTGAGTTTTAACCACCAATTAAGCAGACAATTAGGAGCGGATGCAAGTTTTCTCCTGCATGAGCCACGTGTGACTCAGCTCATGGTATTGTCTCTGAGATCCTCCTTCCTCCAAAGAGGGTAAAGTTAAAGGCACCCCATAATATCCCCTGCCCCGGTACCTCCTGCCACGTACCTGAGCCGCCGCCGAGGATCAGACGGGGTCCCTGCCCGCCTGGCTGTGCCATAGTCAGACATAAGCCCATAGTCCACATCTTCAAAGCCCACGCTGCGCTGGTCATCCTCCAGGCCATACGGCTCGGGGTGGAAGTGGTTGAGGTCCATGTTGCTGCCCCCAACACGCACTTGGGGCTGGGGGCCATAGATGTCCTGACGGCTGGGGGCCCGGTAGGTGTCCATGGAGGGGCGGTAGCGCTCGTCAATGCGGGTGACACGGGACAGGCTGCCGTAGTTGTGATCGCTGCCTGGGTAGCCATCCTCATAGGGACGGCCGTAGCCATCAGAGTAGTGGTAGTTACGAGGGAGGGTGGCTGTGCCTGGCTGGCTAAGGTAGCCACCGGGGCCCCCATTGCCATTCTTGCGGAAGTTCCTATCCATGGTCTGGACGTAGTTGCTGGTGATGGGGGAGGTTTCCAGAGGTAGCCCATCAGGCCCCACCGGCACCTGCTGCACCGTCCGGGTGGTCACAGTCTTCACCACTTTCTTCACCTAGAGGGACAGATGCAGGACACACTCCCATGAGGAAACCGACCACACACCTACACCCCCCCCCCGACTCCCCTTCCAGCCCAGCACCTTAGTCCAGGCAGATTTCACACCCTGTTTCAGCTCACAGCACAGCAAGCTGGCAGACATCATGGCTGTAGCACCCCAGCCATCAGGCTCCCTGGCCAGAGCCCCGTCCCTCCATGCTCTCCCCAGGCCTGTACCGTGGTCTCTGTACGCCGGGTGGTCCCATCATCTGATGTCTCCACAGACACGACTGACATGGCCCCTTCTGGGTCCTCCTCCATGGTGTACGTCTCCTCCACAATTTGGCCCGGGTCCTGCATCCTGGGGATTGTGCTGTACAAGAGGTGGCTGTGGTCCTGAGGGGAGCAAGGGACAGGCAGTCAGCCCCCCACCGCCAGCATGGTCCTCCCTGGAGTCAGCCAGCCAAGAGATCTGGCCTCTCGGGGAGCCCCAATAGCCTCTCGCACCAGAAAGAGTACCAACAACCCCACAGCCAAAGTCCCCCCCTCTCCCAGCTAGGGTGGGGACACTGGAGCCCTTCCGCCCCCAGCAAACAGGCTGCCCGCAGCCAGGGAGGGCTCAGCACCCCTTACCTGTGGCCCGTTGAGCTTCAGATCTGGGTACTTCTGCCTTTCCAGGTCAGCATCGCCCAAGAAACGGCCGTTCTGAAATGCACAGCACCCCTGTCACTGGCCTGATCTCCCACTGCTGGGGTCCCATACGTCCACCTCTCCCTTCCCCGCCAGCCCCAAGCAGGCCATCTCTGGCATCTGACAGACACCCAATGCACACCCCATGCGTCACCCCAGCAGAGGAGCACGTGCCTCGGGGGCCTGTGCGATGCACAGCAAACCGCCCCCCATTCCAGCCTGGGGAAGAGCTGGAAGACACACCGTTCCACCCCCCTCCAGGCATCCCAGCCCTCCCTCAGTGCCACACACTCCTGGCAGAATGGCCAAGACCCTTCCTCGCTCCCCAGCATGGCCCTGGAGACCTTCCACATGTTCTGACACAGGAGCCACAAGAGACGTCCCAGAGGCCCCCGGGGATTGTGGGGAGCAGTGTGGATGCTCGGCAGCTGATTGCTGAGCGCTACCATTCGACTCTTACACTCCTCCTCTGGCTATCCCTTCCTTCCCCCTGACCCACGAGTCTCTTCAAGTACATTCCACAGCCAGAAAGGCGCCTGCCTTTCCACCTGCTGGAAAGGCACACCACCATGCACCAGCCCTCCAAGAACCCCTCCCCAAAACAGAGCCTGGGAAAGCAAGAACAGGAGAGAAACCTCAAGCCAAGGCAGGTAAAACCACATTTCCAGCCCTGTAGAGAAACGGGATCTCTCCCAGCCCTGGTTTGGCTGCTTGGGTGATAGACCAAGACCCCAGGGACTTGCCCACAGTCACATGAGAAGGAGACGTGGGTGCTCCCCCACAGCGATGCACCAACCCCTGCCTTTCAGCCACCTTCCAAGCGGCTGAGCAGAGATGCCCAGGTACTGAATACAGACAGCCTCCACACAACCAAACCAGAGCTGACCTGGTAGCAAGACCCTCCAGGCTGGCTCCTTCTCCCCAGAAGGCTCTGGCTGCCGAGGTATGTTTGCACATCCCCAGGGCACCTTCAGCCCCAGCACATACACAACACCATCAGCATTACAAGACCAGCCCAGCCCTCCTCCGTCTCACATACCGCAGGAGGGCCAAAGGAAGGGAGCCGGGCCCGGGGCTGCCCCCACCGATGCAGGACTGACACAGATGGGGGCTCTGGGAGCCTCCACACCCACCTCTGCCGAGGGGGTTTTTTACCTGGTGCCGCCGGGTGAGCGTGCCGTTGGCCAAGCCCGGGCTGGCGTCCTGTGGGGAGACCCGGACTCGTTCCAGTTGGGCTGAGACATGGCGCCGTTCCTCCTCAAGCGCCCGGGTCAGCTTCTCGAACTGTGCCTCCTGCTCCTTGACAGAAGCAAGGATGCTGGCGGTCGACTCCACTTCTGAGTCGTCCATGGGTGATGGGTGCCCAGGACGGGCAGGGCGGGGGCAGAGGGCACAGGGAGGCACGAGTGGAGGCGGCTTGGTGTCAAGGTGAGGGGAAGAAAAGTGACCCAGAAGGGCAGGAGCCCTTCTCCTCACTGCACATGATTTCGGGGAGGAAAGGAGGAGAGAAGAGCTGTCAGAAGAGACTGATTTCATCCAGACAGATTCTCAGAACAAGAAAAAAAAGTTATCTTATGGCATTAACACCCATTCCCACCCACCACCAGATAGCTGGCAAGAGGGTCTCAAAGCAGTACAGTCCCAGGTGTGACCCAGATGCTCCTTGCCCTTAAGCTTGGAGAAGTGGCACTTTAGGGGCAGAAGGTCCTCCCCCATCACGCCAAGCGGTTGGGGTGACCCAGGTTCGGAAGAGCTGCTGTGTACTGAGGAGGTTCCCTCATCCTACAGGGGCCCTCCTCAGGCTGCAGGAAAGCCTCCCCTAGGAGGAAAAGCAGCTGGCAGGAGGGCAGGCATGTCCATGTCCCTGCAGCAGAATGGGGGACACTCACCCACACAGTAAGAAGCAAGCCACATCCCATTGTTTCCTCCAGGGAAGGGCTGAGGGAGGGGGCCGCATCACTTATCGACTCATTCCTCCCCAGTGTGGTAAAAGGTGGGGAGACAGCCCCAGCTCCTTCCTACCCAGAGAAGGGGATGAAGTGGGACAGGATCCCCAAAAGGGGACCCCATGAGCCCCTTTGCTATCCAAACTCACCACCCTCCAGGTTCTCCCCAGAGCACTCATGGCTGCAGCCAGCCCAGGAGGTCCTCAGCCCACAGACCTAGGGACAGGCATTGGCTTGGACCCCTCCACCATCCCCTCCCAAAGGAGAACAGGGAACGAGTACACCACAATCAACACATTTTTGATAGAGAAGGGCAATATTCTTCCATACAGACCTGTTAGAGGAGGAAGTTCAGGTTTGATTGGCAAAGGCACGGGACAGCCAGGTCTAGACGCAGAGAGTCATGGGAGAAATAGCCCAGCCACCACAGTGAGGAAGCAGGAGGGAAGAGAGCTGCAGGGACAGCAGGAGAGGTCAAACAAAAAAAAAAAAAATCACACCAGTGAATTCAAAACAGAAAGTAGGGTGGACAACAGACCAGGGAAAGGGGCTCCTCCCTCCCAGCCCTCTTCTCTGATGGATGGAGCAGTGTCTGGAGAGGGCCAGCGGGGTGGCAAACGCTTTTCCCACAGCAGCCCCCCAGCTCCCTGGAGACCCCACCATCTCCAGCCGTTCCTCACCGGCAGGGGAGTAGCACAGGCAGGGAGGAGCGGCGAGGGCTCAGCCTCCACCCCACGCACAGCCCAGCCGAGTCCCGGCAAGCCCGCCAGGTTTTCCCAAACCCGTGCAGTCATGGCAGGCATGTGGGGACTCGTTCAAGCCAGGCAGCCGGCAGAGAAACTGCTTTCCCACGGTCTCCAGCATCAGCTCTACCCACTCCCCCAGTGCCGCCGCCCCAGCATGGCTGTAACAGTGACCTGGGACCAGGAGCCCCTTGGAGAGCCCTGCTCCATCCACTCCCGCAGCCCCACACTCCCTGGCAGCCCTGCCCAGCCGGCAGCAGATGCTGGTTCAGAGGAGCTCAGAGCAGGGCTCTTTGGGTTTTTTTTTTTTATTAATTTCCCACACTCTCTCAAGTGTATCCAGATCAAACCCTTCCTGAAATGCCTCCCCCATTCCAAACGAGTCCGCTCCTCCCTGTGGCTCTGCTCCTCCTAAGCTCCCCTTGGACACAGGCAGCCCTGGCACTCGGACACCGTGGCACCACCACGACTGAGCCCCGCGAAGCTGGGTAGATTGTTTCCAAGTGCTTTGGAGGCCGCCTGCAGAGAATTTGAACATCTGGTTGCCGCCACACTGTAATCTGCCTTCATCAATAAAAAATCCAGTTCTTCTACTCGTACACATGTGATGCTCAGCAAGAGATGAAGCTGTGGCACACACCTGCCCACTCCCAGTGCCCTGCCCCAGCCCAGCGTGGGCTGGGATGCTCGCTGGCCAGTCCACACCCCAGGAGGAACACAGCCCACCACTCCTGGCTCAGGAGCCCAAGCAGGCTTCGAGAGGCTGCCCAACATGACTGCTGGCTCATGCACTTTCCACTCCTCCCACCTTGCAACAGGTATGCCCTAAGGCTTTTTTTCAACAGCTTGATTCCCCAAGCCTTGTATGGAAACAGAGCAGGGATGGCTCTGACCCTCGCTGCTCTGAGGCCTCCTGTGCCCCATGGATTTGCAACAGGGATCCTCTGAAGGAGAGGCTTGGTGCCTCCCAGAACAGTGCTGACACATCCCAGCTCTCACCCCTGAGTCAAACACTCCCCCACCTTTGGTGGGCACCCACCCACCTCAAGCAGGGACACAGATCCTCCACCTTCTGGGGCTCAAGGTCACTGCCAGCCCACGTGGACACAGAGCAGGTCTGCAGGGCCCAGCCCCGTGGGCTCCCACTGCAGGGAGGCTGCTGCAGCCAGCTGGGTGCTGGGAAAGGGCAGCCCAGACCACTGACCTGGTCCCTCTCCCCCAGGAAAGGGGGAGCACCTCCTTGTCACATCCCAGACCTCTCCAGCAGGCCAGGGGATGGCCCTGACACCCAGACCAGGACCACACAACTGGAGCATCCAAAATCCCAGCCCCGCTGGCTTGTTGCAATTCGTTTCCAGAGCAGTATTTCCTCAAGCCCTTTTGAAGGGAAGAACACCCCTCTACAGCGAGGGGATCCTCCATGGCATGACCTGCCCAAGTAGCCATGCTGCTACACAACAGCTCCCCAGCCTGCCCTTGACCGCCTCTACACAGAAGCATCAGATTTTTGGGGTGCATGAGGATGGATCCAGCATGCTGGCTTCAAGAAGAGCTTTAGCCAAGCCACCGCTCTTGTGAACAGGCTCACTTGCTTACAGGCAGCCCAAGTACCAAGCAGCGAGCACAGACCAGCAGGGTTTGCCTTTGCAGGAAGGCACGTAGAGGAAAGACAGCAACCCCAGCAGATTCCTCCAGCCCTGCGTGGCTGCCAGGCAGGCCCCGCACAGCCAGCAACGCCTCCCCAGCCTTGGGTCCCCACCTCTGCACATCCCCTGGGAACGGCTGGAGAATGTGGAAGCTAACAATGAAATGTGCAGGGCCATTAAGGGCCCCAGATAAGGGGCCAGAGCAGCTGTGAGGCTGTTTCCTTCCCGTCCCTTCCACAGGGAGTAAACACAACAGCAGGGGGAAGGAACAGAGCAGGTCCCTCGCCCGCCAGCTCTCCTTATCCCTTTGCACTCAAAAACACCCCTCCAGCCCAGGCAGGAGGAGGTGCAGGGACACACACAGGCCCCCCCTCCCCTTTGGGCCACCAGGACAGAGCAGAAAGCCTCGGGGAGAGGAGGCAGCCGAGGGGCTTTCGGGGAGCCCATCACATCAGGGCAACCAGAGGAGGGTCCTGGTCTCGGTGGAGCCTGTGGCTCTGCGGACCCACCAACACTGACCAGCTGATGTTCAAGAACAGCCACCTGAGGCTCTCTCCACAGGATCAGGCCACGTTAAGCAGCAGGGTAGTGACTCTTTTGAATGCCTGGAGCCTGCCCGGCATGCATGGTTGTCGCTCCTGCCCCGAACAGCAGGCATGGCTCCATCACGGACAAGAGGTGCCCAGCAGAACAGGGTGCCCACTGCCCCAGGGGACTCTCCCAGCTCTCCTCCTGGGGCCTCCACCATCAGGACACACCACCTCCCTCTGCTCTCGTCCCAGCCATCTAGTCTTCATCGATCCAGGATTAAAGACATAATTACTGAGAGGCAGTGCCAGGTCCAGAGAGGTTAGCAATCGCTGTCCCCAGCGCTGCCCGCAGACGCACGCCAGCGCCATCCCATGCTGGAGCACAGCCCTTCCCTTACAGCTGGCTAAAATGCAAACCCCAAACAGCCACCCAGCCCTCTGCCCCCCCAGATGTGGAGAATTTGCCCCAGATCCCTCCCCCAGCAGCTGGCACACCAGCACATCAGGGACAGGGGCTTTCAGGGCACAGCACAGCCCCTCACCGCCTCCGATGCCAGGACAGGACACTGGTCACCTTCAAAGCAAGGAAGGAGAGGGAGGAGCAGAGCCTCAGCTACGCAGCCCGATCACACCGGCCAGCAAGCCGCTTGTGACAGCTCGAAGCCAAGTACGCCGGATCCCGCAAGGGTGAAATTCCAGGGATCGCTTTGCGCCCATCCCCCCCCCCCCCCAGCCTCTGAAGATACAACTATAGAGCATTTTTCCAAAGCCAGACCCTGACCATCTTTGAGGACGGCTGCACGAAAGCCTTTTCATCATGAGAGAGGCACTTGCTGACACACCCGTTACTTAAAAACCCCAGCAAGCCAAAAATATTTCAGCTGGCTCGGTTCAGGGCAAAACAAAAAACCTAAAGACAAAACACACCCCAGGGCAGAAGCAGCACCCGAGCACTTCCCCTGCAGCAATCAGCAAGCAGGGACCCCCAGGGACCAACGCAGCTGCCCAGGGAGCTTTACATCCAAATCTCTCCAGCCTCATCTCCCAAATTCCTGGCACCAGCACAACTGTGCTGCGCCCGGAGGTCCTGAAGCCAGAGCAGGTCCACCAGAGAGGTGTCCACCGCACAGTGCCTTTGGAGAAGAGTCCCCTTCTGCAGGGAGGCAGCCACGAGCCGGTCTGCATGCACAGAGCTTCCCTCCACAGGCACCCATCATGATCTTCCTGGTCGGACTAAAGGCTTGGTAGTAGACAGAAAGACGCCCTACGCCCTGACCAAGCCCTCCAGAGCTCTTCCACTGGGGGCAGCTTTGATGTGGCACATTTTTCCAACCCCCCTTGCCCCCGCTTCACAGGGGAAATGCCTTCCACAAGAACAAATCCTTTGCCTGGAAATATAATTTCCAGGGCCAAACCACAGCCATACCCACCCAGGGTTCACCTGCACACTCCTCTGCCAGAGGATGGAGTTCAAGCCTTGAAGGCTCCCCACCAGGAGCTGCTTCCCTGTCAGCCACAGAGATTAACCCTGGGGCCCAGACCAAGCTGGCAGATGGGGAATTGTACACCACAGGCCAGGGAGAACGGACAAGCTCCAGGGAGAACGGACAAGCTCCAGCAGGTCTGACACAGGCAGGGGGCTTGACAGGCAGCACCCGCCGCAGCGCAGGGGATCTCCAGCACACAGCCCTCTGCTTGGGCCTTTCCAAGGACCTGCTCCACGCCCGAGTCCCCAGAGAGCTATCACCCAATGGTCCCAGGATCCCTGGAGCCAAGGCCACTCCCTCAGCCTGGATTTTGGGCAAAGTTCAACCCAAGCACCTACGAAGCCAGAAGCCACCTCTGCCCCATCAGCCCTGCCCAGCTCCCTGCTAAGGGACACACCAAGTGTTTGCTCCCAACAGCCCTCTGCCACCAAGGAGCGGGGGACGGGGTCACATCAGCTCTGACTGCCAAGTCCCAGCCCTCCCCGCAGCTCTACTGCGTGTTCGCGTCCCCCCAGGCGCCTGTTAAGCAAGCGGCAAGGTTTGTCACCATGGCTGGACGCCCCTCACAGCCCCCCCACTGCTGCAAGGCACAAGCAAAGCAAAGCAGCCCTTCTCCTCTGGCTTGTCACCATCAGTCCTAATCAGAGCCAGGACCCAGCCCCACACCTGGGGTGGCTGAGCCCCCCACAGGGACACCGGGAGCTCCAGGGCCCCAGGCCAGACCCACCCACCAGGCTGACAAGGGACACACTGCCCAAGGGACTTACTCCTGCTCCAACACGGTCCCCAGCAGCAACCAGAGAAGAAAAATGGTGACATCGGTCACATAACTCGCCTTGCCCTATCCATTTGAGGGGCTCTGAGGGGAGCCAGCTGGCTGCCCGCCCTTCGAATGAGAACGTCAACAGCTCTCAGCACCAGACCCCCATCCTCGAGAGCAAGAGGAAGCAACCGATTCCCCTGGTTCCAGTTGCCCATCACGATGCGCTCAGGAAGAACAGGAACCCCATCAATAATTCAAGTCTGCAATCGTCCCAGCGCTTGCAGTGCATTACCCTTGCTTGCTCTGCACAGGTTCACGGCCCTGCTAATTCACCACAGGCTTCTGGTCAGTCTCAATTAGCTAAAAAATAAATGAGCCAACATCTTTGGCATCTTTCCACCCCCCTGAATGCAGGGTCTGGGCTCACACATCAGTCCTTAGACCTCAGCCTGCCCAAGACAGCAAGCACCGACACTAGCCAAGGCACAGCAAGCTGGCAGGGTATCAGGCAGGGAGCCCGCGGGCCCAAGCTCACCCCCATCTCATCTGCTTCTGTGTTCAGTTCAGGAGAGCACAACAGCCCCTGGGGCACGGGGAGGCAGGACAGCTGACGGGGGGAGGCAGCACCCGCGTCCCCGCACGGGTGATGGAGAGTTTTGGCCATGACTGTTTATCTCCTGCCACCCCAGAGGCAGGAACGTGCCCACGCCCCGTGCTGCCGGCTCCCACCGCAGACCGGCGCAGCAGGGAGGGACCTGCCTGCCCGGGCAGATGCGTCCTCGCTCCCAGGTTGTGCAAGCCGCCTTGCTCACGCTCCCCAGCCCTGCCAGACCCTGCTCCAGGGGAGTGGCTCTCCCATCTCCCACCGAGGGCTTCAACTGCCCCCCCCTAGCCCTGCTGGGAAGGGCTCTCCCCACTGGCAGGTCACAGAGCACAGGCACAAGGGACTTTGGGCAGGCTGGGGGCGGCCAGCCCTCCCTGGGCAGCAAAGGGCTGCTCCCGCAGGCAGGCCAGGCGCCGCCTTGGGCCCCACCTTCCTCAGGGGAGCCGTGCCCAAGGCACCGGGGGCACCGCCCGGAGCGGCCGCCTCGGGCAGCAGCGGGAAGGGAGCCGCTCGCCTCCGCCTGTCCCGCCCAACCTGTTGGACGGGCGGCGGGATGGCCACCGGCTCCACCCGGCCCGCCGCCCCCAGCGCCAGGGGCAAGGCCACGCAGCTCCCAGTCGAGAGGAGGTACCTGCGGAGACGAAGCAGGAGGCAGCACCGGGCCTTATAAGGGAACGGGCCAGGAGCCAGCGGGGCGATAAGGAGGGAGAGATACGGGGCAGGGCGGGGCGGGAGCGGGCTGGGTGTCACTGCCCCAGCAAGGGCAGGGGGTCCCCAAACAGACTGCACCCCTCACATCCCAAAGATGGGATTGGGCACAGCTGGGGGTTCCGGAGCACGGTGGGCGATCCCCTGGGGGAAGAGGGGGGGGGGATGGATCTGTCCCTGGCCCAGCTGGGATCGGTGCCCTTGGCCACCCCAGCAGGATGAAGAGGGAGAGGCAGCTGAGCGGGGCCAGCAGGAGGAAGGAGCAGGCTGGGGTCACCACAGAGAGCAGGGCTTGTGCTGCTGGAATGGCAGCAATCCGGCTGCGGGGCAGCTGTCCCCCGGGCACGCGGTGGGGCGCCACTCGCCCCACTCCTGAGCATGGCCCGGATACAGCACAGAGGAGCCCCTTCCCTCCTGGCTGGGCCAGAGTAAGACCTCCAGGCTGGCCAGGAGAGCTGCCGACCCTGTGCTAGCCGGAGGGCGCAGCCAGCACCGCGGCCAGTGGAAGGGAGAGGGAGCTTCCCTCAGCGCTTTCAAGTAAGCATCCCTCCCAGCGGGAAGGCAGCCAAGCCACCAGGCTCCAGTCGGACACCGTCCTCCCGCAATCCCCGAGCGGGACAGCCACCGGGCCAGCGCTTTCCCACCAGCAGCACCCCACTGCACCCACCACCCTAGGGCACCCCAACAGCCCCGCTCCCGCTCAGTACCACCACATGGGTCGCCCCCGCCCTGGGGACAGCCGCCAGGCAGGGGTCCCTGCCACCCCTCCACACCAAGCGGGCACCAGCCCCACGGTTCACACCACCAGCCCCCGGGGCCCAGGAGATTCACATGTTGGGAGCCCTTCAGCCGCACAAAGGCGGCTCTCTCCTCTCTGTGGGAATGTGCAGCTGAGCGCTCGGCAGGGACAAAGGGATTTCACAGGCACATCCCCAGCCGGCCAGCCTCCCTCCCCCCGGCGTTCCCGCTTCCTGTCACAGTAGCACCAGACCTCAGGGGCGCAGCAGCAAACAAACACCCAGCGCCGGATTCTGGGAATGGGGCCAGAGCATTCCCGGGGCAGGCCACGCTCCGGCAGCCAGCAGGCTCCTGCTTCACCCAGGCGGCTCCTGGGCCCTGCAGGGGGAAGGGAGCAGCCCCCCAGCTCCACCACCCCAGCCCAAGGAGGGGCAGGTGAGCCAGCAGGATTGCAGGGCAGCTCCCCACTGCACCCGAGGAACAGCGGCCACCTTGCTGGGGGACAGGCACCCCATGCCCGCAAGGCTCAGCTGGACCCCTGGCGTTGTGCTGAAGGTCAGTGCTGCTCCCCAGGCTCCAGCCACGCCAGCGTCCCTGCCCTTCACCCCCCATCTCTCCCCCCGCCCACCACCGGACTGAACTTTCCCATTCAGCTGCCTCTCTCCCGCAGCAAAAACAAATACCAGCCAGGCTCTGCAGAGATAAGGGCTGTGCTAGCAGAGCCCCGGGAGCAAAGTCCACCTCAATTAAATGCGAGGCTGCAGGGCCACAGGAGCTGCCACCCCTCACGCCCCAGCAGAGGGATAAGAGCATGGCAGATGGGGTGAAGCTGCTCTGGTACCCCATCCCAGGGGCAGATATAGCTCCTCAAGGGCTCACATCTGCTGCTGGCTGCCCCCAAGCAGAGAGGCTGGTGGCCAGCATTCCCAGCAGGATCAAGGGAAGCCTCCCTCCATCGGGCCACAGACGCAAGCATCCGCAGCTAGCTGCCACCCCAAACGGCCCTCGCCAGCAGGGCCTGGGATGCAGAGTGGCAAGACGACTTGGTGCCAGGCCAGCACCCAGACACATGAGTTTGGGCCCTCATCCCCGGCACAGAGCCCTCGCCACAGCCCCTCATTCCTCTTCCCAGGGAAGTCACCTGAGATCATTTCCCATCCCAACACCTGCAGCCAGGCTGGGCCCCAGGGCCCAGCCCCAACTCAGCTCCAGTTACTCTGCTCCAACCAGTGCACAAAGGCACGGGGGACTGGAAGCACAGTGGGAATCACACCACCAGCAGCATGGGAACCGCACCACTGGGCTCATCCAGAGAGCACCCAGTCCAGGAGGCCAGCCTGTGTTATCCTCCTTCCCTGCAAGGAACATTCAGGTCACCAAGGAACCACGACCAGGAATATGGAGAAGGGCAGGAGCCCAGGGCACCCTAGGGGCAGGCAGGATGCCCTTCCCTCTGCCAGACAAGCCACACACCTCTCCCCTCCCCAGGCTGAGCAAACAGGCAGGCGGTGAAGCAATGTTTGGTGCAGGAGTGGCAAGGAGGGAATTGCAGAGATTAAGCCAAGCCGGCCTTGCACGGGCAGCCCAAGGGAGCCGCCCAGGAGAAGCAGGACCCCCCTGCCCTCCCCTCGCCCCGGCTAGCCCAGACTCCCCGAGCAGGTAGGGCAGCCAGCAGGGCTGAGTCACAGCACGAATCACCAGGGAGCCGGGCTGAAAACCCCAGCTCCCTTCAGCATGACCTCATCAGGTGCCTGGCTCCCTAATTGCATGCATGCATCTGAGCTCAGAGATGACTTCGAGGGCCCTGCCAAGAGGAGTAATGAATGGATGAAGGAAAGCCACCAGAGAAGCATCAGGCAACGGCCAGGGACTGCATCACGGCTGGGGGCGAGGAAGGGAGCTGCTGCCCTGCCAATGGGCTATGGCGGGGTAACAGCAAGTCCCCCATGGTGCTCCAAGTCCCCTTAGTGCCCACGGTCGGGCAAGGTACACGGCACAGGCTGGTACGAGCCAGTCCTCATACACAGCAGCAAGGGACAAAGACAACAGCAGGCTGGGCCATGCCGAGAGGGACAGCAGGACTTCATCCTACCCCAGTCCCCTGCCCAAATTGTTTGCTGGTGGCACATCTGGCTACAGCTCCCCCAACCTGCTCACTGAGAAGCAGCTTCCCAAGCTCCTGCGCAAGCCAAAGGGAAGGAAACCTGCATTTCCTGGTCAGACAGGAGATGACATCGTGACTTCCCTTTCCCGTAAACTTCTAAACATGACGTCCTGCCAAGAGCCGCTCCCCACCACCCCCAGCCCGCATGCAGACATCCTGGAACCAGGCCGGGAACACCAGGCACAGCCACCACTGCCACCAGCCCAGCTGCACCAGCCAGGAGGTCGGCACAGTCCAGCCAGGAGACCAGACACCCGGCCAGCTTGCTGGAAGCGTCCTACCTCCAGGGAACACACACACACAAGGGCTCCTGGTCCATGGTGGTATTGCATTCCTGTCCAGGGCTGGGAGCACCCTACAAGCAGGGGGTGGAAGATGCCGTTTTCCAATCCCACAAGGCTATGCCCACCGTGCCCTAGAGATGGGCTTGTTGTCTGCAGAGCGGAGGTTGCACTCGCACCATAACCCCAGCACGACATCTGCTCTGCACACTGCCGCTCCCAGCCTCCCCTCACCCCCCCACTGCATGGCTGCACAGCTCCACCAGCCAACAGGCCCACAAACAGGGCCACCAGACACTGTGGTGCTCCCCAGGCTCCCGGGAGGCAGGACAGGGGCATCCCTGGCAAGCCAAGCCACAAGACACCCCCCCACCCCTCCCCAGCATAAGACTGCTACCGCAGCTTCGCTCCCCAGGCCCATCCACCTGCCCAGCCCTGGGCGGCTCCCCTGGCCACCAAAGGACGGAGCATACAGAAGGGAAGTGGTTTTCCACCCAGGCCAGCTGCTGGAGACAGACACTGGGCAGAGGTCAAGGGAGAAGCATGTTTCCCCCGTTTGCCACACCAGTGTGCTCTGGAGGGGAGTGCCAGGGCCCTGGGAGCTCCCTCCTGCAGG
>JADKXX010009237.1:0-16454 GCA_017310255.1 Butorides virescens | reverse complement strand
GGGGGAAACAAAGCCAGCTAGGAAGGAGGGCTACAAAGCCAGCCTGGAGCAGGCAGCCTCCCCACATCAGAGAGGATTCCTCCCAGAAGCACCCCCAGGCTGTCCCCCTCCTCCCCAATCAGAGCCTGGTGAGCACGAGGCAGGATGACACCCCTCTCCCATGACACCCCTCTCCACGGAGCGAGTCAGCCCGCCGGCAGCCGGAGCCAGGCACGGCGAGCAGCACTGCATGCAGCAACACGCTTGCAGCGGCGCGTTACCCCACTGGGCAAGGGGCCTGCCAGCAGCCTGCAAACACAACCGGTGACCCACCCTCCCAGGTCTGAAAAACTAGTCTTTGCAGTTCGACACACTCCCCCCCACCCGTCGCAGCCACCCACATGTGCGAGCTGCCCAGTGCCACCACCTCCCCTTTCCTACTGGGCCAAGAGAGGAGCTGGGAGCCACCAGTGGGGAAGCAGCTGGGAGATCTGGGAGCCCTTCTCAGAAGAGGCCAGCCCAAGCATGGGGCAAGATGGGGCGAGAGGAAAACATGGCAGCTGAGGACAGCAAGACGCCTTCCCCCTGGCCAGGGTGGGAATTGGTTCTCCATATTCATGCACTCTGAGGCCATCCACCTCCCACCTCGCCCCAAGCCATCGCTCTCCGGCCCAGTCGGTGCTTCCACAGCTGCAAAAGCTGCACGAGATGAGGGGAGAGCAACTCGAGGAGGTGATTCTGCAGTTGCAAAAGCCTTGTGAGGCAAGAGCAGAGAGCAACCCCTCTTGCTGCCTGCTCCCCACCACGTCCCAGTTGCTTCCCACCCTGGTGTGGGCAGCTCTCATGGAAGAAGCAGTGGCCAGTAAGGCTCACACCGCTTCCAGGTTCCTCACGCCCATGGTGGGCTGGGAACAGCCCAAGATGGGCCAGGAGCAGGAAGCCACTGAACTTTGAGCAGCATTTGCTATAATTGGGGCCAACGCCCAAAGAAACAGGAGCAGCCAGGGCTGGGATGGAGGCACGATAACAGCTCCCGGCCCGGCACGCATGAACCGAGTGCACCGCTGCCACCAACGCCAGCCCGTGCGGAAAGGGATGTCCTCGTACCAACCCTGCAGCTGCAGGTGTTTAAAAAGCGCTCCCAGGGCTGCACCACCGCCCCAGCCAGGCTATAGGAGAGTTGTTCCCAGGGCTCATGCCCCTACCCTGACCTTCCCAGACCCTTGCCTGCTCCTGCTGGAAAGCCAGTCGCTCCCGGCATGGAGAGGCACCCCACCAGGACTCTTTTGCCGAGCACTGCAGCCAGCCAGGGTGCCTGTACACTACCGACATGCCAGCAGCACCCCTACAGCCCCAGGGCCACCCCCACCTCCTGCCACACCAAAAGGCCAGGGCTGTGGTTTCACAAAAGAAATTCTGCTCTCCCTGGGCACCGAACTGTGAAAATCAAGCTTGTGGGGAAGTGCTCAGCCTGGGTCAGGTCCCCAGGCCCACACTAGCACAAGCATTTTTGCAGTGGGCAAGATCTCTGCAGCACAGAGTCACCGTGCAGCACAAGGTTAGGGCCACAGGGACAAGCTCCTGGGCACCCACTGCTCTCCTGGCAAGGGACACTCACCTCCCTGAAGAAAGCTGGCACAGAGACCATTCATCATTCCCACCTCAGTCCAAGGCCCGTGCACAACGAGTGTCCCACAGCCAACCTCCGATCTACAGCTGTGCTGGAAAAAGCAGCTGAAAGCAGAGGTGACTGGCACCCTGGTCAAGGGTTCACCCATCCTGGCACCGTGCCTGGCAGCTTGTGCTCCTTAGTCACCAGTTTGCCCCCGCACCCAGCAGCCACCTCATCTCACCCTCCACGCAGTGTGGCTTTCGTTTGGGCCACAACGAGGAAGCAGCATCCCTTGTGGGGAAACCTCTTACTTCCGCCATGGGGAAATGGGAACGGGGAGCAGCACTGAAGGAGGATCACACGGCACCCCACTACCACCCCAAAGCCCACTCAGCAGGCTGAGGTCACACGGGAACATGACCAAGCGAATTCATCCATTCATGCCCCCGTGTGCAGCAGCCATTGGACCAGCGAGCACAGGGACAGGCACGCCTGTGCTAGACCAGTGTCAGCAGCAGGCAGCACAACACCGGCAGCCGTCCCGGGCGGGAAGGAAGGCGGATTAGCAGCAAGCACAAGACAGGCAGGAGCTGGGCAGACTCACTGGCCTGCTGCTGGGAGTTTCCAGTACAAGAACTGGCTCTCAGAAACAGTTTCCCCCCCCAGACAGCCTCTTTGGATGGCAAGAAGCAAAGAGAAGGTTGTGGCCACCTTGGGGAACTCGAGGACTTTGGTCGAGAGCCCATAAATCCAGCCCCTTTCCACCAGCCTCACGCCGAGACGCATTCCTGCACTCTGTGCCAGAGGACAACCTCCTGTGCCAGCCAAGCCCCGTGTCACACGCGGAGGAGACGCCCAAATCACCCAACAGGTTTGGGTTTTGTCACCACATCCAGGCAACACCTGCAGCCTTTTAAAGACCCAAACCAGCACTGTGGTTCTGCTCCTCGCTGCCAGCGAGGCAGGGGCAGAGGAAAACCACACTGCAGAGACCTGGGGTTCCAGAGCCAGGAGGAGAGCTCAGTACTTCCCTGGAGACAGCACCACCGCAGTCTCGGGAAAGGGCTCTGTCCTTGCCAGCAGTAAATGAGAGGCAGCTATGATGGGTTGTTGGGAAGAGAAACCAAGAGACTTAACCAGCACTCTCCCCTAAGGTCATAGACACTGGGGTAAGCTATTTTGAGAAGCCATCAGCCTTTCAGGCACGGTCCGAGCTATGCTGTTATTTACTGGGTGTCCTAAAGCCACCCCCAGTGCAGATACAATGGACCAAGGTCTTATCTCCATGCCAGAGGCTGGAGGAGGGAAGAGAGGAGAGGCAATCTGGGACAGAGACGCCAGCCGCGCGGTCTGGGCTCCACCATTCATCTGACTCCCAGGCCATCTTTAGGGAAGGGATGGCCCCAAGGGCTCCTCAACCACAAAGACCAGGGCCTGACCTCCAAGTCGGAAGGGAGGCGGCTCACCCTCTGCGGCAGCCCAGGCGAGCCCAGCACGCTCCACTAAGCGAGCGCTTTCATCCTCCCACCCCTTCCAGGAAGGCTCCGCGCAAGATTCCAGCAAATGCTGCACATCATGAAGGACGGTCGTTCGCATGCAACAGAGCCCAGCCAAGTCCAGTCAAGTGGAAGGAGAACATTGGTTTAAAAAAACTGCCTTTTTTTTCTTTAAAGCACAGGAGTAAACACCGTCAGGTAAGAGAGCCCACCTCAAGAAAACGCTGGGAGCAGGAAAGGTAACCATGGGGAAGACTAACAACCCCCCTGCTCAGGCTCTTCCCAGCACACGGCTCCCCACAGAGCCAGGGGATGCTGACCCACTCCCCTGACAGGAGCCCCAGCAAGCTCCGCAGATCTGTCGTGCACAGGAATGTGTGCTGCGGGCATCAGAGGCACGAGTCTGCGAGTCGGCAGCCAGCCGCTCGCCCCACCTCACCACATCCAGGACAGTGTCATGGAGAAGGAAGAGCAAGGCACAGAAACAGAAGCTTCAAACATAAGCTGCAACCACTGATTGGGTCCTGGAGGTGCTGAGCTTTCCCTGCTCCCTGCAAAGCCGAGGGCAAGCCCGTTCCCAATTCCACACCAAGAACAGGGCAGCTGAGTCCAAAAGCACCCACACAGCACGGGGGGGCATCAGGTAGAACTGCAGGCAGCTGTAGTTAGATACCACCACACTGGTCCGCACGCGCCCAGACGCCCCCCTCCAGCTCACCAGTGGCCGGGCAGAAGCCTGTGCGAGGCTGGGTGCCACAGCCCCAGAACAGGAGCCTTCAGCCCTGCCACAGGAGCCCCGCTGCGGTAAGGGCAGCCCAGGCAACGCCCCGTTACCCCCATCGTCACCATCACCAGCTCTGTGGAAGAGCCTGGGCACCAAAATCTTGCCAGAGAGGAAGGCACTCCCGAAGGTCCATGCCTCTAACAATCAGAGGAAGCTTTGCTGTCCAGGCTCCCTCACTCCAAGTCCAGGGGCGTAACAGGGATGCCCAGCTTCCCTTCTGCAAGGCGGGCGAGCCCATCTGTGCCTTGCAGATGCCAGAAGGCCTCATGACAGAGAGCTGCCCAAACTTTTGCCCATTTACCCCAAGCTAAGTCTCTTCTCCACAACACCCCGAGGAGGAACAGGAGTGCCCGCGTTGCTGGAGAAGGTCCCCGACTCCTCGTACCAAAGGTGCTGGGCAGCGGGGCTGTTGCTAATGTCAGCGCAGCCAACGGGAGCTAAAGGAAGATCAGCTGGCTGAGCCCAGACCCCCGGGGCCCGGCCACAGCAGGGTCATGCCTGCCCAGGAAGCCTTTCGGTGTCACTTGTTCGCCACGACTCTGGCAGACGGGTCCACAGAGGGGGTTTTAAGCTCCGAGCTGTTCCATTAAGGGGATCCACCAGCTCCATCCGCACGCTTGACCCTCCCCGGGCACACCAGCCCCTTCCCCACCCGAACAAAGGCGCAGCAGAATTAGACACCGGGGATAAGCCCGTCCCCAGCCGGGCGGAGGCGAGCCCGGGCGGCCAGGACGGGGCTGGCCCAGCCCGCATCACAGCTGCCACCGGGAGGCAGAGCCGGAGACCTGGGCCGGGGCCGGCCCCCGCACAAAGGGAGCGGGGGGGCCCTGCCGGTGCCGGCCGCGGGAAGCTGGCACACGGGCTGCCTTTGTTCCGGGCGGGGAGAGCGGCGGGGGCGGCGGGACAGCACCGGGGGGGAGCGGGGCGGCCGCCCGGCCCAGCCGCCTTTGTGTCGCTCCCCTCGGGCTCCCGGCGGGCCGGGCCCCGCCAGCGCCCCCGCCAGGGCCGGGCCCCGCCACCCCGGCCGGTCCCGCGGGGCGCGGCCCCGCCTGGCACCCAGCTCCCGGGAAGCGGCGGGCCCCCGGGGGCCCGGGCAGCAGCCGGCCCCGGCAGGAGAGTGCAGCCGGGCCCCGGCCCCGCCGGGAGGATTACACGGACGGTAAGGGCCGGCCCGGCCCGCGCCGCTCCCGCCGCGGGGGCGTGCGGCGCCCGGCAGGCGCCGGCCCGCACCGGCTCGGCTCCCCTCCCCCTCCCACGGACAGGCGGCGACGCCGAGAGCGGCACTCGCCGAGAGCGGGACTCACCGTGGCCGGGCTCCTCGGCGGCGGGCGGGGGGGGCGGTCCCGCCCCGCGGCGGCGCGGTCGTCCGGCCGGCTGCGCGGGGACCCGGCGCGGCGGCGAGGCGAGAAGCGGGGAGAGGCGTCCGGAACGGGGCGGCAGCCCGGGTCCCCACCGGGCTGGGCTGGGCTGTGCCGGCGCGGGTGGGAACGGAGCGGTCCGGTGGGGTCGGGCCGGGCCTGGCCGCGCTGTGCGCCCCGCGCCGCTCCCGCACCTAAAATGGAAGTTGCTCCGGCGGGCGGGGCGGGGCGGGGAGGGGCGGGGCGGGGGCCCCGCCCCCTGGCGTCACCGCGCCCCGCGCCAATAGCGGGCGGAGCTCAGCGGCGCCGGTCCCGCCAATGGCGCGCGCCGCTGTAGGGAGGGGCGGGAGGGGGCAGGCGCGGAGCGGGGCTGGGGTGGCGGGGGCTGGGCCCGGGGGGGCTTTGCCGGTGGGGTCTGTGTCCCGTGGGGCCTGCGTCCCGTGGGGCCTGCCCCAGGGGTGCATCTCCCCCCAGCGGGGGCTTACCCTCCGGCGGGATCCAACTCCAGGAGAGGATCTGCCCCGGGGAGGTTGAGTGGCTTCCCCGGGCGAGGGTCTGCCGCCGGGGTGGTGGGCGAGGGGCTCTCTGGGGACAGCCAGCCCCTCGCAGCCCCTCTGCAGGAGAGCCCCCTCCCCGGCCTCTCCCGGGGCGTGACCCCGACCAGGGTGGAATTTGCCTAGAAGCAGGACTCGGAGGCAGGGGGGGACACGGGCAGCAGACCCGCCTGGGGGGGCCACCCTCGCCCCTCTGGCTCTAGGGAGCCAGTGCTGTTCGGAGCCCCGACAATGCTGGTCCTGAGGGAGCACCATGAGCCCTCCTGGCAGCCTTTGAAGCCTGGAGCTCATCCCAGGCCCATGCCCCCACCGATACGTCTGTCCCGTGGGCTCCTTCACCTGAGACCACAAGCGGAGGGACACAGCTGGTGGCCAGGGACAAACACACTGCCAATCGGTCTAGCTGGGGGGGACCTGAAGGCCCCATTGAGGGGAGCGTGGATGATTTTGGGAGGCCCCTCGTGTGGCCGAGGCCATGTGGGCAGCCAAAGGACTGCAAGCATGGGGAGGGCTGGCGTGAGCTGTGTGAAAGCACAGATGAGATGAGCTGGGGGGAGGTGTGCGGTGGCCAAGGCATGGGGGCTCGGCGTGGTGCTGTGATCATGGCGCCTTTCGCTGCAGACAGGGAAGGAAACGCCAGCGCAACCCAGACAAAGCAAGCCTGCTCTGCCTGAGCTCCACGGCACTGAATCAAACGGTGCTGCTGTCCCTGCTGGCGCGGGGAAATCACGGAAGGGCCTGGGGGTGGTACACAGACCCAGGGCAGGAAATTTAAATGTGAGGTTTAATAATTGCAACTAACCCAGCCGGAGAAATATAACTGCAGAAGGAGTGGTGCTCTCGTGAGGGAGCAGCGTCGTGTCCCGGCCTGGCCACTGCCGCTCCACGGCCACGGGACCGGAGCCGAGCTCAGGCAGAGGCTGCTGCACGCACTCTTGCACCTGCACCTTGGTGCTAGAAGATTCCCCCTTCCCTAGGGAGGCAAGGAAGCGATGCAGAGCCTGCCCCTTCCCTAGGGAGGCAAGGAAGCGATGCAGAGCCTGCCCCTTCCCGCGTTCCGTGCCGCTCACCCAGGAGAAGCCCGGACCCAGGTTCCCAAAGGTGATGGTTTTGGGATTCAGGCACTGGGCAGAATCCTGCCTGCCCCCACTGCCAAACTGTTAGCAAGGCCATGGTGAGAGGAAAAGTGCTGAGGAAGGTTTTGGGTGGAGACAGGTGATTCTTGGGGTAAACATGCATTGCGTGGCAAGGCGAGGAGGAGGTGGGAGAGATGTGACAGCAGCCTGCGAATATGTGAAGAAGGCAAACCCCCTGCAGGCTGGGGTTTGCCAAGGGAGGTGCAAAAAGGTAGAATGAGGAGAAACGGGACTCAGTGCATGTGATGGGTGCATTTAGGGAGATTATCAGGGCATGGGACCCCCAAGCCCTCCCCGAGGTTTGATTTGTAAAATGGATTATCCCACCGCTGGCTGTGAAGTGCCAGACTCCACCCCTCCCAGGGAGCAGGGGGCTTGCTCCATCCCACAGTGGGGAGCTGAGGCCTTCTCCCTGCGCCCCTTCGTCCTCGTTGTCACCCAGAATAAGCAAGTCAGGGCCCCTCTCGGCTCTGTGCCTTGAGTGAGAACCACTCCCAGACTGCAAATAACCCTCCGATGCCCTCCCCTCCTCTTCGCCCACACAAGGAGGAAGGTGGGTGCGTCCCCTGACTCTTAGGGACAAGGAGGGAGAAGAGGTGCTCCTGCAATTTGTTGTGGGCGAAAGAGTCCTCACCTGCCTGTCCCAGGGGTTCCTGACACCTCCAAAGGGACAGTTCTCCCTCAGGGAACAAGCGTCAGGGACACCTCGCTGCTCCACCCCAGCACCAGTTGCCACGAAATGTCCTCGAGGACCCCTGCCTGGGCTGTTTGGGCAAGAGGCTGCCAGTGGGGCACAGGCGTGGGCCCCGCATGCTCGCACAAACCCTCTGCCCTTGGTAAAGCCGGGCTGAAACCAGCACAAAGCCTCGGGTACGGGCACACGGGAATCACCAGGTGGAGCTGTTCCACATCAGCTCACAAACGATTCCAGTCCACAAGTGGATTCCAAGCACAGCCTCCAGTGCCCCTCCTTACCCTCCTCTGTCACCACCTGAATTATCCGGTCCCCCTCCCCACCCTGAGGAAGGTGGGTGGCCAAGAGCAGGGTGCACGAGTCCTGCTAAGGCTTCACCTGTGCGTAAACGCATGGGAGACGCAGGCAGCGCGCCCCAGTGCACGGCGGGGGAACGTGCACGGGCAGACGGCTGCCGCTGACACGGACAAGAGGCGCAGAGAGCCAGGGCAGCCTTCTGCTGTGCCTGGTACGTGGCTGCGTTGTTGCTATTTCAATCACCCCACAAATTGAACAGCCTTTAAAGCCTTTAGTTTCTTCAAAGATGAAAGGCACTGCTTCAAACACGCCTCTGCTGGCTCCGAGTCGGAGCTGGAGTCAGAGCTCTTTGAAGCCGGGTGAGTGCCTCCTGTCCCGAGGGCTCCAGGACGGAGCTGGACAGGGTCTATCAGAGCGCATTGCCAGCTCAAACGCCTGACTCAGCCGCGCCCCGGCAGCTGCCGGAGCACCCAGCAATGCACACTGTCTCCTCAAGGCAGGCTGAACCCTGATCCTCTGACTTCACTCACCCCGCAGCAGATCATGGTCTTGTTTGAATGCAACTCCTGCGGCAGAGGCGTCAGTCCCACTGCTTCCTGGGGAGGAGAGGAGAGAGGTGTTACTGGCTTGGGAAAATTTGCCCTCTTTTACAGTAATTGCGTGTAATAACATCATGTACATCCCCTTTCATCCTACAGCGCTACCAATGCCTTACCCAGACGAGACTCTCAGAAAACACAGCCATCCCGGAACAGAGCAGGACAAATTGTTTATCAGACAGATCAGCGCTCCTCGGCGGTGGAGGGCAGGAGGAAGGGGAGGCTGCCATGCTCAGGTCCCGCACAGGCGCTTCAGAGCCATGACCCGCATTGTTCTAAATCAGGACAACAAGGCACTTCCGCCACCCCCTTTCCTATGGGAATCCCGACAGGCTGTTGTCTTCCCCCTGCACAAGGGCAAGCGCGGCACCAGGGGGGTGAAACGACTCCTCCATCGGACGCCAGCGTTAAAGGGAAGCTGGGGCTGCTGGAGCTTCTCAGCCCTAATTTGAAGACACCGGGCAATAAAGCAAGGCCACCATCACCCCAATACCTTCCCGGAACAGCGTCAGGCAGCTCCACATGCTCGGCACAGCGTCGAGTCAGAGGAAGGCGTGGTACCTGCCTCCTGCTGTGCTCAAGCTCTCCTGTGCCCGCAAACCTGCCCACTCTTAACCTTTGACATCTGACCTGGCTGCATCCCGTTGCGCTCTTGGACTGTCAAATGCCTGGTACATCTTTTGCTCAAATGTGCAAATGACTGAAGCGCACACGGAAATCTCCTTCCCTCCCAGGCCCACAATGATCTATCGCCACTTACAGTCTGTTCTTCTTCCTCTCCCCACCTCCAGCACTTTCCCCAGCCACGAACCCCTGCCTTCATCCTTCCCTTCTGTGGCAGCTGCAGCAAACTACGAGGAACCTCTCAAGGACAGGGCTACAGAGGCAGCGCCTGCACTGCAGTCTAGCAACAAACACAGAAAGGGATGTTGCCGGAAAACAATCGTGGCTGTGAGACCCAAGAATTTCCTTTCTCTTAGTGAAACCAGCTCAGAATCTGCTGGTTTGAGGGCTTGGGAGACACAGGGAAGGTAGGACTTGTCCTGTGGGGAGGTCTCTTCCATCAGCTGCACAGGGAGCCTGGATAATCAGCGCATGTTTAGGCTACCTCCAGGCCGAGCTACCTTCCTTTCCCCAGTGAATCCCAGCAGGAGATAAAGCCTGCTTGACATTCCCGACCCACTGAGTCACCCAGGGCTATGCCCAGCTGCTCGCCCAGGAGAGGCGCCCAAGCCCTGGCCTCAGCAAAACCAGGGGTAACCAGCCTGGAGGTGGACAGAAAGATTCACAGTCTCACACGTTTTGTCAGCGTGGCAGCCAGAGCTGCAGCTGCGTGGTTTTAGCCAGTAAATGCTGGCAGCAAGTATGGACGTTGGTGTTTGAAGAGAGAGGTCAATGGGACAAAAGGGTGTCGGTGCTTTTTCCAGCGTAGATTATTTGGCTTTGGGTACTCGTAAAAGTCACACTCATAAAAGGCCCCTTTTGCGTATCTGCAATGGGAGCGTTTGCTGGCACTGCCAGATCACCTATCAGTAAATTTTAAGGGCAGATGAGACTATTGGCAAGGAGGGAGAGGCAGCACCGCAGCTGCTGGGGGTGCAGCGGAGGAGTAGGCTTTGCATGGCAGGGATTAGTGCTGTCGCCCCTGTGAAATACTAAAAGCACCTCAAAGAAAAGGGCCTGTCGCCTGTGCCGGGCCCGGGGTCACATGTCGCTGCCGGAAAGCGGCTCTGTGAGCCCACCAGGACAGAGTGCCTGCTGGGAGTGCTGAGCCAGGCTCAAAGGCAGCCCATCCCGCCGGCAGGTCTGCAGCCTTTTCCACCACCCTGAGCCTGCCGTGTGCTCTGCCCTGGTCGCAGGAAACCTGAGTGCCACCCTTTCCCACAGCCACCGCTGGGCCTCCAGTCCCACTTGTGCTCATGGGACACACCAGGCTGTCCACAGGATGGCTCTGGTCCAGGCTGTAGGGCTGCCTCTGCAGGACATCGGGATCCCATTGTCCGCGGGGGACCCACAAGGCAGAGGAGGGCCCGTGCCACGCTCTGCCTGAAAAACTCTTTCCATAGGCTGGGGAAGCTCCTGTGGTGAGGGCAGACTCTGCCCCTTCACAGGAGGACGCGTGGGAGCTGTTTTGTACAGCGTGAGCATAACCAATGCTTCTGGAGCTGAGGAACTTTGTCCCTCCTGTCGTCTGTCAGCTCAAGAGCCCCCAGGGCCTCCAACCCCCTGTGCTCTCTGCCAAGGGCACGGGGTGCATGTTCATCCAAGGAGGCGTCTGCAGCCACCAGCTCTCTGCTCCTCCTGCAGAGGAGCCGCCAGTAGCCCTGAGCCTGTCCCAGGATGGGGACGGGGACAGGGACAGACACAGGCCAGTCACCCTTTTACCACCTCTGCCTCTGGGATGGCCTCAGGAGTGGGAAGCGGGACACAAAGGGGAGAGAAGAGCTCAGCCATCCCTTAGCATCCTCCCTGGGGTGGACAAGCAAATGCGGCTCATTCCCCCACAGACGGAGCAAGGCGTCTGGGTGCACACCCTGGCCTCTGCTCCTAGCCCGTGAGGGGATTTCTCAAGCCACGTGAAAGGGAGGAGAGGAGATGCTGGGCATTACCCCCCCTCCTGAGGACTGGTGCCCTTGGTGGAGCAGGAAAAGGGAGGGCAGCCTTTCCGCCTCCCTTTGCAGCAGGGCTGTACAGGCACTGGGCAAGTTTGGACGAGGGGAGCAAGTCCCATCCAGGAGCCAGCCCCAAAGTTTCAGGCTTCCCCAGTGCTTGGGATGTTTCTCACCTGCTGATCGCGAGGGGAAGTCCTCTGATCCCAGCGCCTTGGGATTTTGTAATCTCACTTCAGCCTGGCTCTGTGCCTTTCCCTTGACGTCTCTGTCCTGGCCATCTCACCCGCCTGGAAAGCGATTTCCCCTGCTGATGTCTCCCCACTTGCAGGCTCCCCTGCCACCTGCTTGCACCTCAGCCCTGGCTGGGGAGGGGGCTTCCTCTCAGCTTCGATTCTGATCCCTGCTCAGTAAATTCCCCCTCTCCCTGCTCTGCCGTCTCAGTGTGGTTGGGGGCACGACACAAAATATTACACAGCAGCGGGGAAGTCCAGATGGCTCAACATGTCCTAAGGCCAGATACATCTCTTCTGCAGGGCTGCAGAGGCCTTCCCCAAAGCTGAAGGTGCTTCCCATGGGGAGTTTTCCAGGGATGGGACCAAGGGTGCGGGGGCTGATGTGATCCCACAGGTGGATCACCAGGCTGGGGGCGGATTTAAAAACATGAGGCAGCAGTAGCTGGGATCTGAAATCAGCAGGCAGGCCCCTCAGCCAGGATCAATCTGGATCTGTCCACTCCCGGTGAACTCAAGCTTTCCAAGTGGCAGCTCCAATCATTGTAATTCTGAAAGATTGCAAGGGCCGGGGGAGGAAACATCTCCTCTACTTTTCTTCTATTTTTACGAGCATATGATAGCACTTTGATATGAAATTACATGTTTTGCTGTATCCCTCGGTATTTATGGCTGGGCTCCAAGCCACCCGAGGTCAGTGGAAAGACTGCCACTAGCCTCAGCAGCCGCTGGCCCAGGCCCATCACCAGGCACTTTCTTTCTTGGTTTGCATCCATTTTGCATGCAGCAAAAACGGAGTAAAAAAAAACCACCCTCACACGCCAAACCAGATGAAAATCCATCCACAAAGCCACGGGAAACATCAGGGGATGATACCGCATTCGGAGATTTTGTAGGTTTAAAATCTACGGCGCCATTTAGACTCCTGATCTTCTGCGACTCTTGAAATTTCCACCCACTCTGGTTGTTTGTAAGAACAGCTAATATCTCCGGGCAATCGAGCTGGGATTATTGTAATTGTTGTTCAATGCGTGTGGAGTGACTGACGCAGATGTTTTTACAATGGATGCTTTATGAAATGACAAAATACTTTTCAAACTAAGTGGGCAGCATCGTTGGCATGAAGGACAGCTTCCAAAATACCCGCCATCAATCTCCTCCTTTCTCTCTGCTGTCTGTGCGCGTCCCCCGCTCCTCCCGAGGGGCGTCGGCGAGGCGCGGAAGCGCTGCTACTCACACGCAAGGCCACGGTAGCTGCTGAAGGTCCAAAACAAGGCCTGTTGTGGGGCGCTGAACTCATGAACTCCAGTGCCGCCCTGCGCCACTCAGCGGGCAGTGCGCTCCCCAGCCATTTATCTTCCGTGACATAGCGACGGTGTCCGCGGGCAGCACGGAGCGCTCTCCTCACAGGATGGCTTGGCCCTCTCGCCCGTACCCTGCAGAAGTGAAGGCAAAGGGGCGAAGGCCGGGTGGGCCCTGCCCTGCGGGGGGGGGGAGGGGCAGCCGGGAGGGCCAGCAGGTTGGGTTGGGAACGGCGCAATGCCACTCTGCAGCCAACCGCGACCTCCTGCCCGCCGCAGAGGCTCCGCAGTCGGCAGAGCGCGGAGCGGAACGGCTGGGGCCTCACCGCGAAGGCTCCGCGGCGCCCGTAGGCCCCAACACCGCCCTGGCGCCCGTAGGCCTCAACACCGCCCTGGCGCCCCGCCCACCTCGGCCCCTGCCGCGTCGCCATTGGCTAGCCGGGGCGTGACCGGTTGGCAGGCTGAGCCAATGGCGGGGCCCATTGCTGGGCGGGGCGAGACGCCCGGGCCACGCGAGGCGGCAGGCGCGAGGCGGGGAGAGGTGTTTCCCGCCAGGTACGCGGCGGGACCGGGGGACCGGCTGAGGGGCGGGCGAGGAGGGGGGGAGCTCCAAACCCTCCTGGTTTCCCCCCCAAAAAAAAATGCCGTGCGTGGCGCCCTCTGGTGGCTGAATGCAGCCCCAGGCCTCCCCAGGCCTGCGTGGCCATTGCACGGGGTGCAGGCCGGTTGCACGGCTGGGCGGGTGATGCAAAAGGCGGCTGCACCCCTTGCAGGCCCCCCCCGCTGCACCCCGGTCTGAAATTAGGGGGGTGTCGATTCTCCCATGTCCCTGACGTGGCGCTTGCCTCCCCAAGGTGCCCATGGGTTCTCCGTCAGCCGCCCCGAGGCTGCTCTACCGCAGCACCCGCCTGCTCCGCACGGCCTTCCAGCACCTCCACCAGCAGCAGCAGCGAGGAGACGTCTTCTGCGACGTGGTCCTGCTGGCTGAAGGTGAGCAGGCGGCCTGGCCCACTGGGGTGCCGGTTGCCCTCGGGGCGGTGGGGGGGGGGAACCCACAGGCAGGGTCCTTGCAACCCCCCCATGGAGGATCAGGGAGGCAGCGGGGCGGTGACGGCCGCTGTTGCTTTGCAGGCGAGGCGGTGGTGGCCCACTGCTGCGTCCTCTCTGTCTGCAGCCCCTTCTTCATGGAGCAGCTGGGCCAGGAGCTGCCCCCCCAGGGTCGCAGGGTGGTGCTGGAGCTGGGGGGGCTGAAGATCGGGGTGCTGCGCAAACTGGTGCGCTTTCTCTACACGGCCGAGCTGGAGGCCACGCAGGAGGAGGTGCAGGAGGTGCTGGCAGCCGCCCGCCACCTCCGCGTCACCGAGCTCGAGTCGTTGCAGCTCCGGGGGGGACGCCTGGTGAGGCCAGGACACCAGCGGCAGCTCGACCGCTCCTGCCTGCGCCCCCCCCAGCACAACTCCCCCACAGTGGCGGGCAGCAGGGCTGAGCCCGACAGTGCCGGCACCCCCCCTGAGAGCACCAGTGTCCTCTCACGGGGGCAGCCGTACTCTCCAGGGACTGTGCACCCCAGCCACGGCCCTGTGGAACGAGTGAAGCTGCGGAAGGTAGAGAGCGGGGGGTGCTGGGAGGTGGTGCGGGAGAAGCAACCCCCTGCTGCGCCTGGCGCTGTGGCTGCAGGTGATGCGGTGGTGACAGAATCGCAGCCCCCCCTGGATGCGGGTGCACTGGGGCGAGTGGGCAGGCGTTCCCCCCGCTGGCAGCCCCCACGGGCAGCCTGGAGTAAGCAGGGCCAGGCGCCCCCTGCACCCCAGCAGGGCTTTGGGCAGGCGGTGCCACCAGGGGACTCCCCAGGTGACCCCGAGGAAGAGGTGGATGTGGGGACGGTGGAGCCATGCCTGCCCCCCGGCACTGTCTGTGTCTGGCCCTGTCCCTCATCCGAGTCGGATGAGGAGGTGGACATCCTCACCTAGGGGGGGCCAGCTCTGCCCCCCAGCTGCTGCCTGCGCTCAGGGTGATGCAGGCAGGGCTGCCTTCACCCCAGGCAAAGAGGTTGCTCCAGGCATTGAAATAAAGCATCAGAGCTGGCAGAGCTGCGCCCTGGGGCTGCTGGGCTTTATTGGTGAACAGCGAGGGGATAAAGGGGGATGCAGGGGGAGCTAGGGGATCCAGCGGTGGCTGCTCACGGCGGAGCTGCAGCATCGGAGACGGGACTGGGGCTGGCGGGTGCCCCCCACTTCATCTCGCCTCTTCATGGATGCTCACACCGTGGGTGCCGGTCCCGGCTTGGCTGTGGGGAGAGGGCGATCAGCGCGTGGTCCCTGTCCCCATCCCGTCCCTGCCCCCATCCCCATCCCTGCTCACCTGGCCGCTGCCTCTATGCCAAGCTGCTCTTCAGGGCTTCCACCACAGCCTCTGGCTGGGGGAACTTCAGCTTGCGGGGGGGCCCCTTCCCGATGCCGCTCCACAGCTCCACGACTGGGGAGGACAAGGGAGGATGGGTCAGGGGTGCCAGGGAGCCCCCCCCCTCCACCCCCCTGGCCCTGGCACTCACTGCTGCCGTCCTCCTTCACCAGGGACACCTCGAAGCTGTTCCTGCGTGGCTGCCGGGGGTTGATGTCCACGGGGAGGTGGGCCATGGCCCCACGCAGGGCCTCACTCACCGCCACCGCGTTGCGCCCGAACACCCGTCAGCTCTTGCTGGGGGGACATGGGGAGGTCAGCGCGCCCGGGGGCACCCAAGAACCCCCCCTTTGGCACCCGGCCGGCTCACCAGTGCTCGATGATGATGCGAGGGCCAGTGCCCCCCAGGCTGTCCTCGCCCTGGGCGCGCACCCGCTTCTGTGGGGCACCCGCCTGCTCCGGTGCCTCGGCCGCCGGCGGCTGCTGGGCTCTGCGCTTCCTCCCGCGGGGAGCCATCCTGGGGAGAGCCGCCGGGGAGATGGGGACTTGGGCAACGGCGGGGGGGTACCCCGGGGTCCCGCTGGAGGGTAGGGGGGCAAGGATCCTGCCATGGGTGGGAAGGGTTGGACCCCAGGGATCCCGCTGCTGGCAGGGGGAGAAGGGTCCGCGCAGGGACCCTGCTTTGGGAGGGATTCGGGAAGAGCGGGTCCTCGGGGATCCACCGTGGGGCGCGAAGGGGCGGGGGATGCCCGCTGGGATCCTGCCGTGGGGGCTGCGAAGAGGGGTTCCGGGGTGCCGCCGCGGTGGGTGGATGGGTGGGATGGGGGGTCCCGGGGTGCCGCCGCGGGGAGAGGGCAAGGGCTGGGGTCGGTACGGGGCGGGAGTGGGGACCCAGGCCCCCGGAGGGCCCAAGAGCGGCCGCGCCGCCTCCTACCTGCCGCGCCGCGCCGACCACGTGCTGGGACCGCGGGGCGCCGCGCCGGCCTGCGCCAGTCGGGCGAGCTGCCGGGGGGGAGGGTGGTGGTGGGGGGCGTCCGTGTGCGGTCGGGCCTGAACGGCAGCCCGCGGGCCGGGGCACCGGGCCGCCCCCCGCTCCTCCCCGCCGCAGGCGTCCGTGAGGCCTCCTCGCCCTTCCCGGGTCAGCGGTGGCGGAGCAGCCCGGGCCGCAGAAACATACACACAGCACCCCGCCCCGCCCCCCTTAGGCTCAATGGTTTCGTCCGGGCGCCCGCCGCTCCCCCTCCCCGCCGTGCAGCCAGCGCCGCGGCGCCAACCAATGAAACCGCGGCGCCTTCGCGCCGGCCCCGCCCCCTCGAACCAGCCCCGCCCCCTCGCCGCCTGGGGTGTCCGGTCCCCGCGGGCACGGACGCGGGCACGGACGCGGGCACGGACGCGGGCACGG
>JADKXX010009236.1:0-19341 GCA_017310255.1 Butorides virescens | reverse complement strand
GTCCCGCCCTGGAAGAGGATGAGGGTGGGCAGCTGCTTGGTGAGGGGCGAGGTGCTGACCTTGTACCTGTGGCAGGGGGGAGGTCGACAGTGAGCCCTGGGCAGTGGGGGGCTCCCACAGACCCCTACCCCACCACGGGCCCTGCTGCCCAGGCCATCTCCCCCCAGACCTGGTGCTGACGTCCGTGTACCGTCCAACGTCCACCTTCCCAAAGTGCAGCCCCGAGCAGTTGTACCTGGGGAGGATGGGGCACATGGCTGTGAGTGCCACAAGGGCCAGGAGCAAGCCCCAGCCCCACCACAGCCCCCAGCCGGCGCCACTCACTTGAGAGAGAGGTCGGCGAAGATGGGGGCGAAGGACTGGCACTCGCTGGACCAGTTGGCAAAGAACTCAACGATCCAGGTCACCCGCTTGTCCCGCTCCAGCTCCTCCTGCCACAGGGGCACAGGGCTCAGTGGAGGATGGCAGGCAGAGCCCCCGGCACCCCCCGGGGAGGGGATACTCACATCTATGGTCTTGTCGCTGAAATACTTGATGTACTCAGGGCCCATGTAGAGGGGGGGCTTGCAGGTCATCAGGAACACTGCAATGACAGTGGCCCTGAGCCCCCCCACCCCCAGAAGGCCCAGGCCAGGCTTGGGACAAGGCTCGTCCTTCCCCAGGGCAGCCTGGGGACACCAAGGCAGAGCAAGCCCTGGGGCAGGCAGATGTCCCCATTGAGGTGCTTCCTGAGCCCTCCCTTGCCCGTGGAGACTCCTTACACCCACAGCCTCCTCCCGCAACAAAGGCCAGGGGTCAGCCCTGTGGCAAGAGGGAGCTCCGACCTTTTCAGACGGGTGGTGTGTAGGACAGCAGGGACAGCGGGTGCCAAGGGCAGGCTGTGCCGTGCCAGGGGGGTACCACCACTGCCCCCGCTGCTCTGGGCTCCCCCCTGCAGGTCTCACCTATGCAGAGCGTGAGGTAGAGCAGGCCCATGCGGATGTCAAGGCGGAAGAAGAGGATGGCGTTTGCCACTTTGCTGAACATGAAGATGTTCCCAATGTGCTGCTCCACGGTGACTGCGGAAGGGAGAGAGGGACAGAAGATGGGGCCAGATCCCCAGAAGACCAGGGGGAATCCCGAGGGAGGGCCAGATCTGGTCCTCCAGATCCCAGCCTCTTCAGCTCCTTGGGGAAGGCCCCATAAGCATCCCCCAGTCCCCTGCCCCAGCACAGCGGCCAACTCACTGGAGCGTCGGTTCTTCATCATCACGATGGCGCTAAGGAACATGAGGATCTCCACCTCCCGCTAAGACAGGAGAGACAGCGTGAACGGAGGAGGCACCCACAGGACCCTGCAGCTGCCCAGCACTGCCGGGCTGCAGAGCCTGGGAGTGGCCACCAGCGCCGGCTGCAGCCATACCGCCCGCCCTCCCGCAGTCAGGCTGCTCCTGGCCTGGCCTGGCACAGGGACGGGTGCCCGTGCCAGGCCCTGCTGGCCCCGAGTCTCTGCCAGTTCCCTGCCTCCTCCTGGAGCTCCTTTCCCTCCCGAATCCTGAGGGGGAGACAGCAAGGAGAGGCGGCTGACCCTGCAACGACAGGCACGGCTTCCCATCCCTGCCGGTGCCTGGGGAGCCTCTCAGCCGCGGGACGGCTCCGGCACAGCAACACCAGCGACTACTGGGCTTCCCCCCTCCCTCAGCTGGGCCGGGGGCGCAGGCCCAAAGGAAGCCCCGTCCCAGGGGCGCGGGGACCGGGCCGGGGGGCAGACCCAGCGGGCCAGGCCCGGCAGCCCTGGGGGTAGGAGGGGAGGCGGGCCCGGGTGCGGGCCGAGAGGAGGCCCAGATGCGGGGGGCGCGGGCGTAGGCCGGAGCCAGGCCCGGGGCCGTGGCGGGGCAGCGGCAGCGGCCGGCCGGGGCGCCTCACCCAGTCGAAGTCGCAGGGGTTGCCATCCTCCCGCTGGGAGGGCAGTCCTTGGCAGAGCGGCGGGACCTTGCGGACGAGCAGGAAGGCGGTGGCGAGCAGGGCGGACAGTGGGTAGTAGGGCCGCGCCAGCCAGCGGCACAAACCCGGCACCGAGTACAGCAGCGCCAGTAGCGGCGCCACCACCGCCATCTTCCCCTCCGCTCCCCGGCCGCCCCGCCCCGATTGGGCCACTCGCCTGAGGGAGGCGGGACGTCTCCCCCGCTGGCCAATAGTGAGCGGCACTGCCCAGCGCTTCCCCTACCCCGGCGGACCAATGAGGAGGGAAGAGAGAAGCGGCCAATCGGAAGGCTGGGACCGGGTCTCCCGTAGCAACAGGGGCAGCGGGCGGGGCCTGGGCGGTGCTCGGCCAATCGCGGCGGGGCGGGGCGGCGGGCTGGCCCCGCGCGGGGCACGCCGGGAAGATGGAGAACTTCTCGGCGCTGTTCGGCGGGGCCGAGCCACCGCCCGCCGCCGCCGCCGCCGCCGCCCTGGGCTTCGGGCCCGCCAAGGCGCCGGGCGCCGGGGCCGCGCCACCCCCCGCCGCCACCGCGCCACCGCCGGGCGAGGACGCGGCCCGCAAGGCCGCCTCCGGCCCCTTCTACCTGCTGCGGGAGCTGCCAGGTGCGGGGTGGGGCCGCGGGGCGGGGGACGGGCGCCGCGCTCGGCCAATCGGCGCGGTGGAGTCGGGGCGCGGCGGTAACTGGTGGCGCGACGGGCCAATGAGGGGAGGGGGTGGTGGGCGGGGAGGCGCGAACTGACAGCGCAGTAGGCCAATGAGCGTGCAGGGGGCGAGGCCAAACGGCTCGCCGCCGAGGGGGGAAATGGGGCCTTGGGGGGGGCTGGGCGCGGGAGGGCGAGGCCGGGGGGTCCCCGTGCTGGGGCGGGGGAGGGGATCGAGGCCGGGGGGTCCCGGTGCCTGTGCAGGGGCAGGGAGCGGGGCTGGGAGCTCCCTGATGGGGAGGCGGGGAGGGCGCGCAGGGCGGGGGACCCGGCTGGGCCGCAGCACCCCCCAACCCCTCTCTGTGGCGGGCGGCTGGCACAGGCACCACGGAGCTGACGGGCAGCACCAACCTGATCACGCACTACAACCTGGAGCACGCCTACAACAAGTTCTGCGGCAAAAAGGTGAAGGAGAAGCTCAGCAACTTCCTCCCCGACCTGCCCGGCATGATCGACCTGCCCGGCTCCCACGACAACAGCAGCCTGCGCTCCCTCATCGAGAAGCCCCCCATCTGCGGCAGCTCCTTCACCCCCCTCACTGGCACCATGCTCACAGGCTTCCGCCTCCACGCTGGCCCGGTGAGCCTGGGGCTGAGGGCTGGGGGTCGGCTGCTCGGACTAGAGGCAGTGGGGTGGGAGGTGCCCTGCCTGGCCTGAGCAGCCCCGTCTCTTCTCCCCAGCTGCCTGAGCAGTGCCGGCTGATGCACATCCAGCCGCCAAAGAAGAAGAACAAGCACAAGCACAAGCAGAGCCGCACCCAGGATCCTGTCCCCCCAGGTAAGGGGCTGTGCCTCACTGCCGCAGCCACCCCCTCTTCCATCCAGCCCCGGAGCCGGGGAATGCCCAGCTCATCCGCCACTCTTGTTTATCCAGAAACCCCCTCGGACTCCGACCACAAGAAGAAAAAGAAGAAAAAAGAGGAGGATCCGGAACGGAAGAGGAAGAAGAAAGAGAAGAAGAAAAAGAAGGTGGGTGGGGAGAGCCTGGGTCTGATTCCCAGCCTGTGCCGACCCCAGGGGCCGTCTGCTAGCGAGCTTGGCGCAGGCCGCAGCAGGACCCAGAGCCGGTGAACAGCCATGCCCCGGGGGGTGCTGCAGTCGAGCAGGAGGTCTCACAGGATGCATCTGTCCTTCCTCTGCAGAACCGGCACAGCCCGGAGCACCCAGGGGTGGGCAGCTCCCAGGCCAGCAGCAGCAGCAGCTTGCGGTGAGGCCGCGCCGGCACCACCCCCAGGGATCCCCCAGCCAACAGGAACAGCCCTGACTGACCCGGGAGGGACTCGTCCCTCCTGCAGCATGCGGCGGGGGGCTCGGGCTGGCCTGTGTCCCCCCCCCGGCAGAGAGGACACCCCCGCAAGCCCCCAGCTTATGTCATGCAGCCAGCCGGGACTGGGGGACACAGACTCTGCTGGTGCTGGGGTTGCCAACCTCAGCCTTTTAGACCAAAACGACCCGGTGCATCAGGGCCGCTTTTTTTTAGTCACCTTTTAATTAAAATCTCTGCTCTGAGGAGGGGCTGGTGGCAGTGGCTGCTGCAACCCTTGGCCATCACGGCGAGGTGAGGGGAGACCGGGGGACTCTGTGGGCGTGCGGGATCGGCACTGCCCTGACCCACTGTGGCCTGGGACAGGGTCTGGTGTCTGAGCTCCTGCTCCAGTGCTCAGCCTGGCTCCTCCCTCCCCAAGCAGGGGCGAGGTGGGCTCCTACCTCGGCTTGGGCCGAGGGGCTCTGTGCTCCTCTGCCCCTTGCCTCCCAGGCCTGGATGGCCAGGAGCGACCGTGGAGAGGCACCATGTCCCTACATGGAGGGAGCTGCTGGCAGAGTGCCTGGGGCTGCCGCTGCAGGCATCAGGAGCTCCAGCAGCAGTCACAGCGCAACGCCAAGGTCCTCCTTTGGGTCCCAGCACCTTGCGCAGGATCCTGAGCCCCGCCAGCTCCTGCGACACCTTCCTCAGCGTTGCGTTCCTCATGCCCTGAAAAAAAACTTACCTTGTGTGGGAGCAGAGCGTGCCCAAAAGCACCCTGAGGAGGTGCCTCCCTGAAACAGGGCCAGGCTCGCCTCGCCTCAGGCCCCCTTTCCTCGCCCCATCAAGAGGAGGCAGGGAAGGGCATGACCCTGAAGGACAGGAGCCCTTCAGGAGCGCCTCTGCCACCCCTGGACGCTAAACAAAGCACACGCATGCCCACCAGGGTGGCTCATTAAATATCCTTTTATTCCTCATTTTTTAAAATGGCTAATAATAATAAAAAAAACCAATGGTGGTGTGGCTCTGCAGAAGCCACGGGAGAGCTATTGCCATAGATAAAGAGTCAAGTAGTGCCTGAA
The DNA here is from genome assembly GCA_017310255.1 of Butorides virescens. NCBI lineage: Eukaryota > Metazoa > Chordata > Aves > Pelecaniformes > Ardeidae > Butorides > Butorides virescens. The sequence continues at coordinate 14,354 of JADKXX010009236.1, read as the reverse complement.
GTGTCTTGGGCCCCGTGGGGGGGAGGGGGGGACGGTTCCCCGGGCAGGGGTGGGGAGCACTGGGCTCCTTGGCTGCATGGGTTTTTTTTGTTTGTGTGGGGTTTTTTGGCATGTGATGAGAAAAATATTGCTTTAGGGGGCTGTGCCCCACTGGCCTGCCCCTTCCCCGAACAGAAATAAAAACAACCACGTGACAGCAAGAAAACCCCATCAGACCCATTTTAAAAAAAAAAAAAAAAAAAAAAAAAAAAAAAACAACACCCCCCCCCCCCCCCCAACCAACACAAACCCCGGGGAAACGGAGCCAACACAAGCGGGGACAGGCTGGAGCCCACCCATGCTTTTCCGCACCCGCCAACACCCACACGTGCCAGCTTGCAGTTGGGTTTGGGGAGGTGTGCAGGGAGGGGGCTGCCCCTCTGCCCTTCCTCCTTCCTGGGCTACCGTGGCCCCGGGAGGGAGGGCTGGAGGCTTCACAAGCGAAGAACCAGGGAGGGGAGCATCCTCAGCTGGAAGCACCTCAGCCTTTGGCGGGGCTCAGTGGGGGCCAGGGCACCCCAGCAGGGTGACTGCAATCCCATGGCCCCACTTCGGCTGGGAAAGCAGCACCAGGCACCTGCCCCAGCTCGCTCCACGGACACAGGAGGCAGCCCTGGCCCCACATCCCTCCTCTGGGGACAGTGACAAGGTGGGGCCCAGGCCCTGGGCAGGGAACGGGTAGTTTCCTCCTCTCTCTGGGTAAGATATATAATTTCTGCTTTTTTTTTTTTAATATTTATATTTATATATATAGATATTTATATATACACACACCTGGTAACTCAGAAAGAGAAAAAAAATAGAATCCGTAACAATAATAATAAAAAAAAGTATTCTGGTTTAAAAACAATCCATTCCTACCACGCTAGGCGAGCGATTGATTGCACAAGGCCCACAAGTGGCTGGCCCAGCCAAGATAGCGCCGGGCGCCAGGCTGCAGGACGTGGCCCCCCCCGGCCCCCCGTGCCTGGCCAGGGTGGCTGCCGGCGGCAGTCCTCAGCGGGCAGAGGACGAGCAGCCCCGCTGGGGTGTGTGTCAGCCCCCCGCGTCCCGGGGAGGGTTGGAGAAAGAGGAAAGCAGTGGGGGCTGCTGGCCCATCTCCCCCCGGTCCGGCTCTCCCTGGAGTCCGCAGTGTCCAGCCGCAGAACGTCCCTCCGGGGCCGGTGGGTGCCAGCCAGGGAGGAGGCGGCGAGGGGCGAGCGGCTCTGCCCTCATACCGAGATCTCGTAGGTGGTCCCCCCCACGCCAGAGACCTTCTTGACTCCTCCACGGGTGGGGCTGCTGAGGGGCACCTGCCCTGGGCCCGGGGGCGCGGAGCCCAGGCTCTTGGGCTGCCCATTGGACTTGCTGTAGGCTGTTCTCATCTGCACCTCGTCCCTGGGGAGAGAAGGAAGGACAGACACAGGGTGTGAGGAGGGGAGGGGGCTGGGCACTGCGGGGAGGGCTTGGGGCTGGGGGAGGGATGGGACAGCAGGGCTGCCGTCACCCCCAGGAGGGATCCCAGCATCCAGCGCAGCCACAGCCCTGCCCTCCCCGGGGACCTCCAGCACCCACGCGCCATTCCAGCTCCCCAAGAGGCCCGTGGGGTGTAGCGGGGAGGGGGGTGGCACCACCTCTGTTCTGGGAGGAGGAGCAGGATGATTTCCCCCACCCTTCTCCAGGCTACCCGCGGCATCGCTCCCGGTGCGGGGGTATGTCGCTGCCCCCAGGTGCTGGTGCAGGGGAAGGAGGGCTGGAGGGTGCATCGGGCAGGGAGGAGAGGCGCGAGGGACCCCCAGCTCCCTCTGGAGCATCCTGGCGAGGCGCTGGGGTGAGGGCCCCCCCTCTGCAGGGCCACAGACTGCTCTGCGTGCAAGGCGGCCAGCGCCGGTACTTACTTTGGTGCCAGTAAGGGCTGCAAGGCCACCTCCTCCGTCTCGGGGACGCTGGCCTGAGACGCTGGTTTTTGGCTGCTGTAAGACACGGATTTGCCCAGGTGGGGGGCGGCGGGCTGGTCAGGGGAGCCCAGGGAGCGCACCCGGAGCGCGTTGGGGGGCTCGGGCTTGCCGAAGCGGGGTGGGGCTGGGCGGGTGAGCGGGTTCTTGCCCAGGGGCGAGCGCTTCGAATCGTCCGAGGAAGAGCTGGTGCGGGGGGCGTTGCTGGAGCCCGGCGTCGACTGGATGCCTGAGTCCACCAGCCCCGCGTCCTCCTCCCTGCCCGGGGCCGGTGGCTGCTGCAGCAGCTTCTCCCGCTCCTGAATGGAGGCCACGATGTGGCGGGAGAGATTGTCATAGCGCACGGGTGAGGGCTCGCGGGGCGGCGCGTGCTTGGGGGAGACGGCGCTGGCGAAGCGGCCGTGCAGGTCGGTCTCTCTCTGCTGGGCGATGCGGGCTGAGAGGAAGGGCGAGGTGTAGCCCACCGGCGGGTCAGGCTCCGGGCCCGCCTGCACCGACTCGAAATCGGGGCTGTCGGAAGGCGTGAGCAGGCTGTCGTACGACAGGCTGCCGTTGCGCGTCTGGTTCACCAGGCTCTTGTAGGAGGTGGAGGTGGTGCCCTCCGAGCGGATGGACTGGAGGTGGCCCATCTCAAAGCCCGTGCCCTGGGCCGACTTGAGGCTGGAGGAGCGGGAGCCGCTGGAGAGTGGGTCGAAGTGAAAGCTCTTGCCAAAGGTGGGTGAGCGGAAGCTCTCAGGCTCCAGGCTTGGCTCGGAGCGGTAGCTGGGTTTGCGGCTGCTGTCACAGATGGAGTTGGGCTCCTTCAGGCTGTTCACTCGGCTCAGCTGAAGGGCAGATACACAGCAGTCACCCACAGAAAGATGGGGCCCCTTGCAGAGCTCCCAACACCCCCCTCCGCCCCCAACTCTTCCCCCAACGAGGAACGTGGCAGCATCCCCTGGAGGCTGGGTGCCCCCCTTGCTGGGCACGGCCTTACCTTGGCGCTGGTGGAGTGGGGCAAGGCTGCCGAGCTGCTGCTGCTGCTGTAGCCGGGCCGGTACTTGTACATGGTGGGAGTCGGGGGGCTGTCCTTGCCTAGCAGGCTGCTGTCTGTGCGTGGGGGAAGAGAGAGATGCTCAGACAGGCGGCCCCCGGGGCAGCGCGGGGGGACAAATGCTGTGTGGAGCCCTGCCCTCCCTTCCCAAGAACCGGCTCTGAGCCTGGGGCAGACAGACCAGGGAGGCAGAGGTGGAGAGAGGGACAGGCTCAAGGAGAGGCGCACCAGGGGCAGATGAAACAGAGCAGCATGGAAAACGCGTTCCCATGGCAGCATGTTTGGGGCTGGCACTTCCATGCCCCTGCAGCAGCCCCAGCTGGGTGACACCCCGGGGTCAGCGGGGTGTGCACTGCATGGAGGTGTCCGTGGGCGCCCGAGCACCCACGGGCATGCTGGCTGCTCACCCCGCTGACAGAGGTGCTGCAGCCCTTCCCCGGGCAGCGCTGCACCCTGGCCGGGGAGCCGGGGAGAGCTGCAGAGGCTTCCAGTCCGCTGCTCTGCCCTTCACATCCCACCTCTCTCGCCAAGCCCACGCAGGCAGCTCCGAGCACTGCTTCGCCGGTGCTCAGGGAAGCGGGGAAAGCGAGTCACGCAGGCTGCCACAAACACGCTCCCTGCCGCCAAGCCAGGCCCGCCACTCCTTCGCCTCCTTCATCCAGGCGATGCTCCTGTGCCTGCCGGCAGCATGGCCTGCAAGCCTGCCCGTCACAGCTCACAGTGGCTTCAACAAGCACCACGCTGTCTCGGCTCGGCTCCTGCTCCTCTCCGACGGAGCAGAGCTGGCTGTAAGCATCCCGCAGGCTTCTCCAAGTGCAAGGGGCCACACGTGCCAGCCCGAAAACACAGGCATGTCCTGCCCCGCAACGTGGTGGTGCTGACGTGCTTCGGGTCTGCCCTGCATCCTGTTCCACCTACGGCCCTGGCTCCTGGTCTGCCTGGCGCAGCCCTGGGCTCCCCTCCCAGCGGCTGCCTGGAACCCTGCATGCCCTCCTTACCCTCGTTGGTGGCCAGGGTTAAGTGTGTCCTCAGGCCCGTGTAGCGGCTGAGGTCTGGCTTAGGTGGGGGGGGTGGCTCGGCGTCAGCAGACTGGCTCTCCGTCACCTCCAGGCTTCCTTTGGACTGCAGAGACAAAGCGCAGAGGGAGGATCAGAGGGGTGTCAAGGCCTCAGCCCTCCCCTCAGCAGGCAGGGAGCGGGCAGTGGTGCTAGAGGGGCTCTCGCTGCCTCCCGGGCCATCCAACACGGCTTGAAGGTGGCACGTGCCTCGGGTGCTGGGAGTGCTGGGGAAGGGGGACCTCCAAAGGACGCTGCAAGGGGGAAGGACAGGACGGGGAAGGATAACGGAGGGTGCAAAGCCTCATGTGGTTGCTGCCACATGGGAAGGACGTGGTTTCCATCCCGTGGGGGCACAGAACAAGACGACATGGAGGGGGATGGGGAACGTGACAAGGCTCACTCGGTTCTTTACTCACGGATGCAGGCTTGCACCCCTGGGCTCCATGGAGGGCCCCAACGTGGGGACCGCTAATCCCCACCTTCCTCACCTTCGTCCTCTTCAGCTCTGTCTGGATACCGTTGTCCATGATCTTGACAGTGATCTGACCATCCGACACCTCAGGCCGTAAGAAGGGGGGTCTCACCAGCACCGTCTGCTCGGCCTTCGGGCGCCCGAGGTACCTAGGGAGAGAGGTGGGAGGAAGGTCAAGGCCTGGAGCTCGGGATGGGGCAGTTTGCCCAGGCATTGCAGGGCTGGGGGGGCACCGCCACGCTGTGCCAGGCTGACCTGGGGGCCGGGGAGCTGCAGAGGACCCGGCTGACGTTCTTACAGCAACCGTTGGTGAAGGGGTTGACACCACCACGGAACTTGCCCGTCACCTGCGGGATGAGAAGCATCGCAATGTACCGGGGTGGGCAGGGACCTCGGGAGGTCTCTGGTCCAGCCAGGCCAGGTCACTCAGGGTTTGTCCAGCTCGCTCCTGACAGTCTCCAAGGACAGAGGTACTGGGAGATACTCCCCATTTTCCAGGTCCCTGTCCCAGTGTGGAACTACCCTCCAAGGAGAAGAGTCTTTCCCTAATGTCTACCTGGACGTTGCCTTGTTTCAAGTTGCACCCGTCACCTCTTGCCCTCCCGGGAAGAGCCCCAGCAGCAGCAGCAAGGATGTCCCTTCTCCAGGCTGCGCAGACAAGGTGCTCTCAGCCTCCCCTCACAGACATCTTGTGCTCTATTCCCCAACCAGCTCGGGGGCCTTCCCTTGCCTCGATCCAGCCTGCCCGTGTCCATCTTGCCCCGGGGAGCCCCAAAACATACCCAGACATGGCCTGAGAGGGGCTAGCAGCCCTGCGCCAGCCCCACAGGCATACCTGTTCGTTGGTAGTACGGCCCCTTGCCACAAGCACCACGTGGAACCCTGTAAGGCCCGCGACGGGAATGAAGAATAAGCCGGCCACGCACATCACCACCATCCTATCGGCAGATAGCTAAGGAAGAGCGGCAGCCCCGCTCCGTGGCACGCTGTCCCCCGCTCCACCAATGCCCCCTGCCCCAGCCCTGCTCCTGCAGCCTTGCAGAGGATACGTGACCGCCATGCGGACGCCGGAGAGCTCTTCCACCTGATAGAGGACGTAGAGCAGGCCAAAGCCAAACACCCCCATGATGTGTGTGGTGAGCGACAGCAAGAAGAGGAAGAAGTAACGGTAATTGCGCCGCCCGATGCAGTTGTTGACCCAGGGGCAGTGATGGTCGAACTCCTGTCGGTGGGGAAAAGACACAGTGAAAGGCTCGGCCGCCGGGGCTTCCTGCCCGCGCTACGCATTGAACTCTACATGGAAATGAAAGGGCACCAAGACCCGGCAGTTCCTCACCTCCACACAGTTGTCGCAGACGCTACAGTGGGAGCAGCGTGGCGGCCGGTAGAAGCGGCAGGTCGCACACCACTTCATGCGCACCTGAATGCCCTTGATCTCCACAGTCTTGTAGAGCGGAGCTCGGAAGTCGTCCTCCTTGTCCTCGTCCTCCTCAGCTGACGGGGAAACCCCAGCACAGGCACACGTCAGGGCCCAACCAGCCTCCCGCCCTCCCGAGCTGGAGATGGCCGGCATTGCCCTCCTCTGTCACCAGGCCCATCTCACCTGGCACAGGGACGAGCCAGGGACCCCCAAATACAGGTAGGGGGAAGGGGGATTCTCCCAGGCCCTGCCCCAAAACCACGACACCCGCCTGAGCCCCCGGTACCCGATACAGGGTGCTAGGATTCACACCCAGAGCTCCCATCCCCATAGCGTGTGTCACACCTGATCCCGCCCAGGCAGGGCAAGGAGGGCTCTCCTCAAGCCTTTTGGGATCAGGTAATCCTCTTTACCTTGGAGGAAGGGTAGAAGGAGGTGGCGCTAGCTGAGACGCTTCCCGAGCAGAGCTAGACTCACCTCGCGGGAATATGCCTGGGTCCATGAAGGTGGCCATGCTGAAGTTGGCCAGCACGAAGAGGAAGACGACAGCATTGTAGATGGGAATGACTGGGGAGATGTACAGGCTGAGCCCTGGGCATCTGCAGGCACAAAAGCAGTGAGACACACAGGTCCTGTCCCACGGGTCACTCCTTCAGTGCTTCCTGCTGCTCCTCACCTCGCCTCCCCACTGACCCTGCTCCCACAGAGCCCCAGGCAGGCATCGCCGAGCTCCGACAGCACCCTCAGAGTGAGTGAGGGCCAAGCGTGTGCTAACCACCCCCCCCAAGCCCCACAGCCATCCTTGTAAGCCATCCCTGCCGTGCTCAGTTGTGCCTGGCCGGGAAGTCCGTGTTCCCCGCTCCTGGGCTGTATTTCCAGGCTCCCACCCAGGCACAGAGCTGTGGATGTTCCCTGCCACCAGCTCTTCCTTTCACTCTCACCCAGTGCCCTCCGCAGCTGAGCTGGAGCTGCACCCAGGCCAGCTTGACCCTCCACAGACCCACCTACTCCCCAGCCCCAGGGGGCACCCGTGGGGGGGCCAGGATGGGAAACACTCCAGTAAATCATCAGAGAGCAAAACCACCACTCGCCTCTTGCACCCACAGCCCCAGGGGCACTGCCAGCGCAGGACCCCGCTGCTATAGGGAGCGACCGCAGGCAGTGGTGAGGCCAGGGCGAGCCAGGCCACAGCACGGGGGATACTCAGGGGGATCCAGACACGAGGCACCTGAGCATCACCCTCCACGGGTCACACCGGTGGGGCACACCACACCAGGGGGGGCAGAGGGGACCCCGCAAGGGGGTGCAAAACCAGCAGCAGCTCCCGTGCCTCCAGAGCTACTCCTGCTTCTCACATCCCGGAGTTGTAGCCCAGCCTGGAGACAACTCCAGTGGCATGTGGGAAGCCCATCACCGCGCCAGTCCCGGCCAGCACCCAGCTCCTCTGCGGGCCTGACCAAGGGACCCTGTGGGAGCACAGTGAGGGAATCACCGCTGTCCCCCCCTGCCCCAGGCGGGCACGGGCTCCGGACAGCGGGCTTTCCCCTCGGAGGCGCCAGCGTAATTCCCTAATCTGCTTTGCTGCTGGGAGTTTAATCCCGCAGATCTAGGGCAGCATCTGTCCCTCTCTTCCCCCTGCAGTGATAAGCGCAGATGGATTTCGGGGCAGAGCAGGGCAGAGCACAGGGCTCGGTGGGCAGGGTGACATATGGTGCCAGCGCTGTAATCCCCCACAGCCCCCGAGCAGGCAGAGGTGAAGGGGCAGGCGCTCGCCCTGTCCCCTCCTCCACCACCCCACACTGTGACTCAGCCGGGGACAGGTCCCACCGCCGCCAGGCAGCCCCGTCCTTGTCATGGCAGCCCTGGGAGCCCCGGCGAGGCTCCAGCTGGGAAGGAACCCTTGGCCCGGGGCTGTGCCCCCCAGTTCAGGCCCTGAGCGAGGGCCAGGGAGTGCCCTCCCGCAGGGGCAGGGTGCGAGGGGACAGGACAGTGCCAGGCAGAGGGCTGCCTCGGGCAGGAGGTACGACAGGCCGGGGCTGGAGGAGCGGGCACACCTGCCTTGGCACCTATCTGGCAGTGGAGGAGGGAGAGGCGGGCAGGGCACACCCAGGCACCAGGCACAGCTCCATGCCCCAGCCCTTCCCTGCACCTGGAGAGGGTGGGAAGCAGCAGTGGAACCTGCCCTCCACTGGCCAAGGACAAGGCAGTCCCCGTCCAGGCACAGTGACGAGGACGAGAGGAGAGCGGGAGGGCAAACCCCCTCAACTTTACAAGACACCCGGCTAGCAGGAGCATGCCGGGAGCCAAGCCTTGCTCTGCCAGCCACCAGACTCCTCCTCCTCCTCTCCCAAAGCACAGCCGGGCACCTCCACCCTCAGCAGCACCTCTGGGCCCCGGCCCTGCACACCAGATCAGGGCTGTACCTGCAAACTGTCTTCTCCAAAACCTCCTCCACACCCCACCCCGCTCCTCCATGCTGCTGGGGAGCCCCCCCGAGCACCTCGCCAGGGTGGGAGCCTCGCCCTCCCGGGCACCCGGGGCGATGCCTCCCCACCTCCCGGTATCTGGGACAGCATCGCCCGGCCTTTCACCAAGAGCTCTCCTCCAGGCCAGGGAGCGGCTCCGTCACAACCTGCACAGCACCAGCCCTGCCGGCTCTGCCTCCCAAGGCAGCCGGCCCCGTGTCTCCTCTGGAAGCCAGCCAGGCGGATGCTCTGCAGACTGGGCAGTGCCAGCGCAGCTGGGTCGGGCCAGCGAGGAGGAGCCCTCTCCTGTCTGCGCCCCAAAACCCCCAGAGAGCAGCTCTGGAGGGGTACAAACATACGTGACATCTCAAGGCTGAGACCCAAGCAAGGGAAGAACACGCTAGCCGCATCGAGCCCAGCCAGCCCGGTACGACCGGCGCGGCTGGGAGCTGCCGCAGGACTGGAAGCCATGCCAGGAGCAAGGAGCTCAGGCTCAACCCAGCCTTCCTTTCCCCTCGGACGGGGGCTGTGCCCGGGGAGAGGGCTCATCCCACCCACCCCCAGCACAGAGCTGCTGCCGGGGCTGCCCCTGGCCACTCGCCCCAACAGCACAGGCGAGAAACGTTCGAGTGGTTCAAGCGGCTTGCAGAAGGCAAGAAACTCTCCCAGTCTCACAGAGGGGAAACACATATTTGCAGCAGGGCAGGCTGGCAAGGCAGGGAGCCCCCAGGTGCTTACCCAGCGGCCAAAGGAGAGCCGGGCAAGGGGCAAACTGCCCATTCCCTGCAGCTTGCAGGGCCGGGGGCCTTGCCAGCAGTGTGGTTTCAAGGAGATGGGTGGCTTCCTTAGCCCCCATCTCTTCATTGCTGCTGCTGTCCTGGTCTTTGAGACACCCGATGGGGCTGTTCTCTGCCCTCATGGTGCAGAACCCCTTTGGAGGGGTGGTCCTCTCCTCTCCTAGCCTCTCCCCAGACACAGACGGTACCAAGGCGAAGGTGGACACTCACCCCAAGGAAGGGCAGCGCCAAGCACCCCACATCACTGAGCCGAGCACCTCAACTTGAGAGGAACCTCCCTGACTCTGCCCTCTGCCGAGCTGCAGAGATAAAAGAAGGGCAGCAGAGAGTACTGGAGGAAGAGGGGCCGTGGGGCTCAGACGAGCCCTAAAGGTAGGAAAAGCCCTTTGAGAAACCCTGAGCAAGGAGCTCCTCTCTCTAGGAAGGCAAAGCCCAGCCCAAACCTTTGCTTGAAGGGGATGGAGGGAAGCCAGGGAGACCCACTGCACTGCACGCCAGCCATCCTGCACAAGGGAGATGCCAACAGCCAGGCTGAGCCAAACATGCAGCCCAGATCCTCAAAAGACAGACCCTGGCAAGGCAGGGGAAAGGCTGAGCTGCCTCAGCAATGGCCGGCGCAGAGGAAAAGCTCTGGGGCAGGCAGAGAGGGAGGGACTGGCCTTCCAGGGGGAAGGGAAGTCCTCTCCCACCATCTCCCAGGCTGTCTGGGCACTGAGCCTTTCCCAGGAGGGAGAAGCACAGCTCCCAGGGGGCAGGACAGCAGCCAGCAGGCTGGTCCCCAAAGACTGACCCTTTAAGGGAGCACCAGCAGACTCCAGACACCTTGGCACAGAGGAGGCTGTAGCCACAGCTTTAGAAGGGCAACCAGTAATGCCAGTGGATCAAATGGAGGAGACCTTCCTGGAGACAGCAATCACCCCCGACAGCCCAGCTCCACCTCAGGGGCTATGTGTTGGGCTGCAGACAGAGCAGAGGTCTCGCTGTGGCCTGTCCTCCAAACACAGCCTCCAGTCTCCATTTTGGGTGGCTGCGAACCCTAAGGCAGGACCACGATGACTCCAAGAGCCAACCTGCCAGCCAGACCCTGCGGGTGGATGAAGGATTGAACTTCAGCCTTCAGAAAGGAGAACAGATCGGAGAACCTGGTGTGGTGCCACGGGGCCAGCTTACAATCCCTGTCCTCTCCACGGCATGAACTTCACACCGCAGACAACTGGCTGGGGATGCAAAGCCACCCCAGGGTGGGATTTCAGGGTCCAGGTCAAGCAGGACACCCTCCCCAGGGACCACGAGGACCCACAGCTTACGAGGGCAGCCTCGGGCTGAGCGCTCCTGGGTCACAGGCACAATGCCAGGGGTCTCCTCCCCGGTGCTCCTGAGCATGGCAGCCCACTGCCTGCCACCCTCCCAGCTCTCCCCACACCGAGGGACCCCGCCACACCATGGTAGGGAAGCAGGAGTCCTCGCAACACATAGACCATACGTTACTCGAACCAAACCGCCCGCTGGCATCCGTGCTGGTGGCCCCAAACGCAAGGGAGTCGCCTCCCGCCCTGTGGGAGGGAGCACGATCCTCTGCAGCACAGGGAGCAAAGGTGGCTGTGATCCCTGAGGGGAAACCTCGTTATCAGAAGCACCGACAGAGCGTGGGACTGCGGACTTTGCCTCGACACCGGGAGCAGCCGGGGGGCGCAGGCTCCGGCTCTGCAGGGGAGGAAGAGGAGGCTGCTTGCCATCATGGCCACGCAGGTCCTGGAGAACTCATCAAGTTCCCTCTCCAGATTAGGATGCGAAGCACGCCCATCGCTAGAAGAGCTGTCGAGACTTGTCTCTGGCAGCACATAAGAGAAATCGGGGAACCTCAGGCAAACTGAGTCACATCTGGATCCGAGACGGGCTCTTTGCCACTGCTCATACCAGGAGAAGCCCGTCACTCCCCAGCCTCACTTCTCCTCCCCTCTGCAGGATCAGAGCCACCCTGCAACCCCTCTCCCCTGCCCTCTCCCAGAAGCAAGCCGTCCCCCAGGACGCCTTCCCCACCCTGCCAGCACCCCTGGACTCCGACCCACCACCGAGGGAGCAGGGAGCGGCCGGCGCTGTGCCAGGACGGTGCTTGCCTCACAGGCCCGCTGCAGGAGGGCTGGACTCAGCCTCTCCAGCTCCCTTGAAGGCCTTGGGGCAAGCACAACCCCCGCTCGCTGCGACAGGCACGCAAGTTTGGGGCAAACCAGGAGCGTGTGCTACCCCATACCAGAGGCAGCGCCGGCTCCAGGGCCTGCTGCATCCCACCCTGGTGTCCTCGTGCAATTCCTTTCCCCGTCCCCCACCAGTGCTGGAAGAGGCAAGAGCTCCTTCCCCAAGTAGGTGCAGTTCCCTCGCAGCCTTCCCAGCTGTGAGGACGGGAGGAAGAGTCAGAGGTTTTACAGACAGACCCACCTCACTGCAAGAAGCAGTTTACACTTTGCAGGCCTTTACACAGCCCCAAAAGCTGTGGTCACAAGCAAGAGTCGAGGCAAACAGAAGGAAGAGGCCAGCTGACAGCATGTTATCGAGAGAGCCCCTGCCAAGGGCAGCCCAGAGGCGCTCCCCACCTCCAGAGGGGAAGGAGACACTGAGCACCGACTGCATGAGCAGGGACCAGTACAGGCCAGTGGGGAGATGCAGGAATGGAGAAACTCACCCCAAGGGGGAAATTTCAGGCCTGAAGCAGCACCTGTTTGAAACCCCGGTGAGTCAGAGACCCCCTCTCCTTCCAGAGGGAGGATGGGAACATCCCCTCTCCCTGCTGCCCTCTCCCTCCAGCACAATTGGCCTCAGCCCATTTCAATGGCCACGTGTTCCACAGCCTCTCCTAATTAAATCAATCAATTGGAGCTCTCAGCCCAGAGACACAAATCCAGGGCCAGTGTGGATGGACCAAAAGGCGTTTGGCAGGTACACTAAGAATAACCCAGCTGGAACCCTTCAAGGGAGCTGTGCCGAGCCCCGGCCGCCCTCTGCCCGGGAGGCAGCCCCACAGGAGGTTTGCCAGAACACCCCCCACCCCCCCACAACTTTGATTGCGCTTCCCAAAGCACAAGCTTTAGGTCCGATGCCGACAGCGTAACCCTCGCTCCAAGCAGGTCTGCAGCAAGCACACCAGGCACGGCGAGCGCTGCGGAGGGGGCCCCGCTTCCACAGCCAGCGTCGAGCACGGCCAGGCTGCCACCCCGCAGCCACTTCGCCTGCCTTTCGCCAGGCAGGGAAGAGAAGCGTAGTGATCCCCAGGAAACCAATCCCACGGTTCTTGCATGGGAGGCAAACCCCACGGGGGTCCTGCATGCTCTTTCCATCCCACTCCAGCAGCCAGACGGGAGCTGCCCCGAGAGCACTGCCATGCCAGGGAGCAGCACAATTCCCTCCCCGCCGAGCACCCCGTGTGAAAGCGCGCTGCGCTTTGCCGCTCTGCTGGAGATTTCATTTGATGTTTCAAAGTAGGTTAAATAACATCCACTGACCTACAATTAAAGCGACCCTGCCCAGGTGTTCCTGTTCCCAACAAACCTGCTCTGCGGCACCGGCGCCAGCTCCCGGCAATGCCTCGCGCCGCGCCGCTCGCTGATAAGCGGCTGCTATCGGCTGCTGCGACGGCTCGCAGCCAGGTACCGCAGGCTCGGCCACAGCAGCGAGGGCTGGGTCTGGGGGGTAGGGCTGCCCCGCTATTGCCCCCCACGGCGCAGCCCACCACGGCAGAGCAGAGGCACGCCTGTCCCCCCCCCAGGTCACGGTGTGTCACACACATGGCTCAGAGGACGCTGCCCGCTCCCTCCTCTTCTACTTCATCCCACTGAAGTGCGTAGCACAGAGCCGGCCCTTCCTGCACACGTTTGACAGCCCAAAGCAGCAAAACCTCCAGCCCCAGAGCCACCAGCGGCGCCAGCCGGATAAATGCCCAGCATCCTGGTGTGGGGCTGCTGCACGCCGCTGAGCGACACCACCAGCTGCCTCCGACGAGGGAAGGAGTAAATCAAACCAGCCCTGTCCTGCAGTCCTCAAATTACTCTTTTATTGCCCGGTTGTTGCTAGGCGTTAAAGCCATGGTGACCTTCCAGCCACTGATGGCTCCATCCCAGGGAGCGGCAGCAGCCCTCGCGCCCGGCCCTTCTGCCTCCTCATCCCTGCAAGCCCCACCAGCCCGGCCCCACAGCGGGGAAAGCTCTCGCCTCACCAGGGCACGAGGAACAGTGCTCCACAAGAGCAAGCCACCCCAGGGAGCGGGAGAGGCTCCCCAGGAGCAGGGGCTGCACCTCCCACTCTGCCCAGCCAGGACCCTGCCAGGAGCCACTGGCAGCAAAGAGAAACAGCTAAGCAGGGAGGGAAAAGGGAGCCGGGCTGATTGATGGGAAGGGGAAAGGAGTGATTGGGAGTCCTGGTGGATGACAAGCTGACCATGAGCCAGCAGTGTGCCCTTGTTGCCAAGAAGGCCAATGGCATCCTGGGGTGTATTAAGAAGAGTGTGGCCAGCAGGGCGAGGGAGGTTCTCCTCCCCCTCTACTCTGCCCTGGTGAGACCCCACCTGGAGCACTGTGTCCAGTTCTGGGCTCCCCAGTTCAAGAAAGATGAGGAACTCCTAGAAAGAGTCCAGAGGAGGGCAACAAGGATGATAAAGGGACTGGAGCATCTCCCCTACGAGGAAAGGCTGAGGGAGCTGGGCTTGTTCAGCCTAAAGAAGAGAAGACTGAGAGGGGACTTCATCAACACCTACAAATATCTTAAGGGCGGAAGTCAAGAGGACGGAAGCAGTCTGGTTGCAGTGGTGTCCAGCAACAGGACTAGGGGCAACGGATGCAAACTGAAACATAAGAGGTTTCAGTTGAATAGGAGGAAAAACTTCTTTACTCTAAGGGTGACAGAGCCCTGGCCCAGGCTGCCCAGGGAGGGTGTGGAGTCTCCTTCTCTGGAGATATTCAAAGCCCGCCTGGATGAAGTCCTGTCTAGCATGCTCTAGGAGAACCTGCTTTAGCAGGGGGGTTGGACTAGATGATCTCCCGAGGTCCCTTCCAACCCTTGCAATTCTGTGATTCTGTGATGGGAAGGGGAAAGGAGCGATGGGAAGGGGAAAGGAGCGATGGGAAGGGGAAAGGAGCGATGGGAAGG
>JADKXX010009232.1:0-21606 GCA_017310255.1 Butorides virescens | reverse complement strand
TATGTTTTGCGCAATTAACATCCTTGCTGTGATGATTAGAACGGTAGCAGCGGGCCGTAAAGTGAGGCTTGCGGTTGCCTTGGCTGTGGAAGAGCTCCTCCGGAGGGATCCACCACCCCGAGGAGTGCCCTGCCTCTCCCACGCCATGGTGTCCTTGCAGTTGGGAGACACTTTTGGCATCTCTCCTGGCCGACTACCTGGTTCCTTGCTACAGGGGCCTTCAACTGCTCTATAACGTAGTTCAAATGCTTAAATGGGACTCCTAACAGTGCCAGATTTATCCCATTACCAATTCCAGTTTCAGCACTTGCAGTAAGGGCACAGCTGTTGCCAAGGGTTTCGTATCAAAGTCACTTCATATCCAAGTCCCTTCTTTCGTTGGGGGCTGTATTACAAAAGCAGACCCTATCCACACACATTTCGTGCGAGAAGCCAGACCAAGCTGCATGGGCAGAGACCATCGCTGACCCACAAGCCCTGGGGATGCTGGTGGGGGGTGCAGGATTCTCTCTGATCCCTTCTCCTCCTTCATCCCCAGGTAAACTCATCAGCTGCATCCCAGCTTCCTGGAGGCAGGGAAAACCTCCGGGGTCCCCTCAGCCACCCTGATGAGACTTTGATGGGGTTGCTTTTCAGTTTGAGGAGTCAGAAGGGAAGGAACGTCTTCACCACAGCATTCCTGGGCTTTGGGCTTGGGATGGGATGGACGGGGACAGCCTGGGAGCAGGCACATGCGTGTGTGCAGCTGTAGCATGGTGCAGCAGCAGTGCCCAGAGGATTTGTGAATGAAACCTCCTACTCATTCTTCAGGTACCTTAAGCATCCAGCAAGCTGCTCCAGCCTTGCCCAATTGTTGTGTGCACATATATCTGATTTCTTAGAAGTGACACGTTTGTTCCCGTAGAGAGTATTGTGTGCTGACTTTGAGGTTCTTTTTTTTTTTTTTTGGGGGGGGGGGGGCAGGTTTGTCTGTTTGCTTCCTTGGTTTTTAAGGCTAAATATATCATTCTGAGTCATTGTGAGTTGTACTTGAGTGCTTCACAACAGCGACCTGTGGGAGCGGGGACGAAGCCCTCTGTTCCCTGGCCGCTAATTGCCTGGCCAGGCTGGTTGCAAACGAGCTGACCTCAACCCCGCTTTCAGCTCAGCAGTGCTTCCATCCGCCTCCCTCCAGCCACTCAGCTGGGAAATACAGATAAACATATCACAACTGGCCAGAGACTGGGAATTCCCTGCTACACCCAGGGAGGGTGGCTGAAAAAATCACTGCTTTTTCAAACCCGTAGGCGGAATTCATAAAGAAATGGCCATTTTTGTCCCGTGAAGTTCAGTGGAGCAGATGGAGGCATTAGCCTGGGGATGATAGGAATCTGTGTTCTGCCTTTTGGTTTTTTGCTGAGCCTCTTTGTTTACCTGATAAAGCGCCTATGAAGTGGAAACCTGGTTAGGCTGAATCTTTTGGCTTGTTGGGATTCTCTGTGGAGTCTTTTTTACAATAAAGGACAGGATTTCGCTAAATTAACTTCAAAACCCCAAAATCTCCCCAAGGCTCTCGTGGAGGAGCCCTGCGCACCACCCATGCTGTGCATCACCCTCTCCCTCTTCTTGATTTTATTTTTTTTTGGATGGAGGGGGAGCTTTTTTGTTTTTTGTTATAGGGAAGAGAAGAAAACAATTTTATCTTGTACTCGTTTAACCTCTTCCAGAGAAACAGCACTGTCAGCTCTCTGCACCGTGGCTGCTGGCGGTCGGAGGGATGATTCAGCTCCGGCGAGAGGTCACTTGGCTCTGCACGATCCTCATGGCCACTTCTTTTGGTTAGGGGAATTCTCCTGGTCATAAACCTCTTGCCATGAAGACAGCCTAGTGCAGAAGGGCACGTAACTGTAACTAGCCTTTTGCAAAGTTCCCAAAAGACAGCAAAATTAAATCTGAATATCATAACCTGTGACTGTGTTTTAAAGTGCTCTTACATCTCAGGGAACGATCCTTTACATAAACCAACAAATCCTCCAATTTTGTGCAGTTTAAGCTGGCTTTTAACTGCCAGCGTCACATCCTCTGGGCTGGAGGAAACGGCTCCCTTCTCTCGTGACTTAGTGGCTTTGGATTTTTCTTCTCTCCCTGTGCAAATGCTGAAGGATCTGTGCCGTTTCTTTTCAATCAAGGCTGTGCCATGCGTGCGAACGACAAAGCATTATTTAGTAAAAAAGCTCAGGGGAGGAGTTGTCTGGGAGCCTCCTTGTCACTCTCTGATCAGTAGGCACCTTCTCTCTCCTACAAGTGCAGACATCAGTGCTTGCAGGGGCAGAGGTGGCTCATTAACACGGGTTGGTAAGATTTTGCAGCTGACGTAGAGTTTTGCTCCAGATGTCTGTTTTTATCCTAAGAAAACAGACCTTAAGCAGACAGCATCCCTCCTCGGTCGCTCAGGAAGGTTTTCAGCCTTTTGCTGCAATCGGTTCATGCTGCGTCGCTGCAAATGGACTTCAGGAGCACGCACCAGGGTGTTCTTAGCCCCTGAGTGCAGGCACAGATCACATCTCCCCAGTTGCTTCCACGAACTGCTGCCCAGCCTCAGGAGCTCCTCAGGGCCAAGGGGGTCATGGTCACCCCTCCAAGATTTGTACCCTGTGGAAAGCCAGAATAAAAGCAGAACCATATTTGGACAAGTTTCAGTGAGAAAAATGCCTGGGAAGTGAGAGCTGTTGGGCCTCCGTCATGCCACTCGTGGCTATGGATGCTGCAATGGGTCTTGCCCGGAGCTGGGCACAGTTCCAGTACCTGCGGACTCTGCCTTCTGGGAGGAGGAGGAGGATGGATGGTGAAGCACGCCCTGCAGCCGCAGAAGCTGGGAGGTACCATTCTGCAGACCCGTGCTGATTCACACAGGCTGAAGATGGATTAAGAAGGCACAGGGTCATGCCTTCCCTCTGGCCCTCGGAAATCTGACTGCATAGAAGCTTTGGGAGCAACAGGGAGATGGAGCTGCCGTGCAGCTGCATTGCATTTAACACAGCCTGTTACCGCCGGGGCAGGACTAATTTTAGCTAATCCTAACATTGTTTTAACATGAAAAAACTACCTTTGGGATGATTTTTGGAGGAGCCAAAGGAGCGGCGCCGCAGCAGCGCTGGTTCAGAGCTGGCAGGGTGTATCGCCTGCGGACCTGCAGTGGGTGACTGTTCCCAGCCAGCCCAGCACATTTCTCCTGTGGGCCAGGGCTTCCTGAAGGATGTGGCACCAGGACACCCTGCTCGCTCCTCCACCGCCGGAGCAGATGCTGGGAGTGTGCTGAGGGGGAATTTGGAGCGAGCTGGTCCAAAGGGCTTGTGGTTGGAAGGACATTTGGGGCAAAGGCAGTGAGAGCTGGAGATAGCAGTGGTAATTATTGCAAGCTTTGGCAGCGTCGTTATTCACACTTGGAATCACTAAGATACTTGAATTTTTCTTAGGCTATTTAAGCAAGCCTGGGTGAAAGGATTGCCTTTTGTTATTGACTATACATTCTTGTTATTACCCTGTTAGAATTGTTTATAATTTTTTTTAAAATTTCTTCTACTTGTACAGGTCCTCTTTGATTGCCGGGTGGGTTGTAAGAAGATGTTTCTGTTGGGAAATGGGTGCCTCTGCTCGAGCCCTCCCCAGCGGCGCAGCGTGAGTCGCAGGCAGAGGAATGCCCATTGATTAAGTTCAGTTCCGACATGTGTTCCTGTGGTTTGGCATTTTGTCCAGCTGGCACTGGATATGGGAGAGATGGTAAATGACCAGCCCCAGCCCTGCTTTCTGCTTTTTCTTTGGGTTTTTTTGTTGTTTTTGTTTTTTTTTTTTCCTGGGATCATAGTGATCTAAAAGGGGATACAGAGCAAATCAGAGTCTTCTGGGGAGAAGTTGATCGAGTCTTTTCCATGGCGGTCTTGGGAAGGAAAGGGCGATGTGCAGAGGAGATTCTGTGGGGCGATAGCCCGTGCTGTCAGGTGAAGCCCAGTGCAAAAGAAATGCATTGGTTCCCTTTAACGGCAGCCAGGCAAAACCACTATTTAGTCACTAACTAAATATTTTCTGTTTGTCATCTGCCATCTACAGTTTATTATTTACTATTTACTATTTACTATTAGTAATATTTATTATTTACTACTCGTTATTTATTAAGGAAAAGAACCATTCCCCATGGCAGCCTCTGCCTTACGCTTGGCTGGGCTCTCACCATCCTGCTTATGGGTCCTATTACTCCCTCCTTTAATCTCATTTTCTGTTGAAACCTTCCTTTAAATATAAAAAGAAGTGTGATGGTGTGGCCCCTTTCCTGGTGGTGTAGGGAGCCCGCGGACCCTGGGGGAGCTGAAGCTGCTCTTGAAACCAGCTGGTGGCTGGAGCAGCTCCAGGGCTTCCAGAGATGCTGAAATGCTGGGGCTGGATGGGGTGGGTTATGGCATCAAAGCTCTTCTTCAGTCCAGCTTCATTATCATTTAAATAAATATTATTTACCAAGGAATTTGTAGGAGCCTGGCTTTCATACCAAATCAGGACAGTTAACTAAGGTCAGGCGTATTTCACTTTCCACTTGATTGAAGTCTTAGGGGAAGCAGAACGCCCCGCAAGCACGCTGCATCCCCTCCACCCCTCTGCCTGCAGCCAGACAGGATTTAGGATGGAGATGCGGGCTGGACTGCAGCACGGGGCTGGACGGGATGCTCTCCCAGCCATTTGCATTTGCTTCCCCTGGCTGTCTGCAGTGATTTCTTCTGAGCTATTTGTTTAGAATTGCTGTACAGCAGACAAGGAAGCAGGACAGATCTTCCTGGCCCCAAAAAAAGATGCTTGGAGCAGGGCAAAGGGATGGGGCCGCAGCCATGAGGAGGCTCCTGCCCCGCAGAGATCACTCGTGAGCAACAGTCCCCTCCGAGGGGTCATGCTGTGTCCTGCAACCTCAGCAGGGGTGAGAAATGAGGACAGGGCACAGGGCAGCCACCCAGTCGCTGGGCATCAGAGGAGGGCAGGTCCAGCGGTCTGCGGTGTCCCCGGGGTGCGGTGGCTGGATGCGTCACAGCGTCCTGCTTCCCTCCCACCCCCCCCGTGGCAAGGGGTGATGGGGACATCCAGCTCAGCTCTTGCAAGCGGGAAGTGCCAGTCAGTGGGTGCTGCGATGAGCATCATTTCCCTGGGGTTGATGGGGAGCTGGTGGCTTCTGTGTGACAGCAAAGAACGGACATTCACACAGATGGGAACCGCGACACATCTGAGGGGTGCTGCAGCCGGGTGCAGAAGAGAAGTGAATGAGAAGGAAAATGATAATTTCATGCCCAACATGACGGCAGGTTTGCAAACAGGAAGCGTTTGAAGCAACCAGCAGATCGGTCTGCAACACTCGTCCTGTGAGGGTGACTCTTCAGCAAGCTACTGCAGAAGTGATGACTAAGCCTTGGCACGACTGCGTGCCCTCAGCCACCCAACCCTCAGCAGAAACCCGGGACTGTGGTCCCAGGGCCCATTTGGCCTCGAGCTGAGGAAGAGGCAGGGTACCACAGCCTGCACACAGACCGTCGGAGGAACCTCATCATGGAGTTACCTTCTTCCTGGTGGCCAGATCTTGTCTGGGAGTGTTTTGGCATGGCAGCTTTGTAACATTTCACATGCAAGCCTGACAGAGAGGACTGGAGTTTGCAGCTCTGGGATATCAACGCTGTGCAAGGACTCTGTTCTCACTGGACCCCCCTGTGCCTGGTGAGAGGGGTCAGGGACCCATCTCCGCTCCAGTCTCTGGGGCACGCAGCTCTGCTCTTCCTCGGTCTTTCCATTCTTCCCATTCATCTCCTCAGTCCTTTTCAGTTCTTAAAGGGCAAATGGCTCTGCATGCCTTTTCCTTCTCCCTCCGCTCTTCTTCCAGCTCTCTGTCTGTCTCCTGCCACCCTGGGCCCAAGCTTTTCCCTCCTATTGCTATTGCTATTCCTTCTGATCTCTCCTCTCCTCTCCTCTCCTCTCCTCTCCTCTCCTCTCCTGTCTTTTGCCTTTTGTCTTTTTTTTGTCTTTTGTCTTTTGTCTTTTTCTTCTCAGTTCTTATATTCTCTGGGTTGCAGATGTTGTAGCTCGTGAAGGAGGGGGGAGACTGAATGACCAGAGGACATTCACAGTACTGGGGACCTGAGAGTCACTAATTTTGCCTTCATCTCTTGCCTTTCCCCAGGCGAGCACGAGAGAGAAAGGAGGAAAATGGACCGACATCCCGACAACATGATCCATGACTGGCATACAGTGTCCCCAGTGCCTACAGCGAGCATGGGCTACGTGGATGGACAAAATGGGACCAGATGCTTCGCAGAACACATCCCTGAAATCGTCACTGGTAGCATCACGCTGCTCATCTGCCTGTGTGGGCTGGTGGGGAACGGGGCCATCCTCTGGCTCCTTGGCTTCCGCATCGGGAGGAACCCCTTCACCGCCTACCTCCTGAACCTGGCTGTGGCGGACACCTGCTTTCTCCTCTGCACGTCGGCTTTCCTTGTCATATATCATATGCCCATGCTCAGCTGCTTTCAGACAGAGCTTTTGCGGGTGCTGCCGCTATTTCACTCCATGGTTCTGCTCACGTACAGCACCAGCCTCTATCTCCTCACGGCCATCAGTGTGGAGAGGTGTGTGGGGGTCCTCTGGCCCTTCTGGAGCCGATGCCACCGCCCGAAGTTCCTGTCAGCCGTGATGTGCAGCCTGCTGTGGGCCCTCGCCTGTGTGCTTGCTGGGCTGGTGTACTTTGTGTGTGACCTGAGTCACTCTGAAAACTGCTGGATGGTTCTTGGAACCTTGTGCTTTCTCAATTTCTGCTTTTTCACTCCCTTAATGGTTCTTTCCAACGTAATCCTCTTCATCAAGCTTAGGCGTAGCTCTTGGCAACACCACCCAGCAAGACTGTACACTGTCATCTTCCTTGCTGTTTTCTTCTTCCTCCTCTTTGGCATCCCACTCAGTATCCAGATCTTCCTCAACTTCTTTGTCTACATTAATTTTGTCTTTGAGATCAGCCTGTTGCTGGCCTCTATCAACAGCAGCATCAATCCGGTTATTTATGTCCTGGTTGGGAGCTACGGGAAGTCCAGGTTCAGGGCATCCGTCAAAGTGGCTCTTCAGAGGGTCTTTGAAGATAGGGCAGATTCCCAAGAGGTGGGTGAGACCCCTGTGATGGGAATTGCTTCCTAAACCCCTATGGCTGGAGACTGGCACCCAGAGAGAGGCAGCCCTGCCCCTGCACCCTGGGCCAGCACCCACGGGAGCAGAGCCCTTGCCCAGCTGGGTGAGCAGGACCGGCAGTGGATAGTTGTGTGTTCTCCAGGACGCGGCCACACTCTATGAGATTTCCAGGGGCAGGGCTGGTTCCCACCTCAAACTTATTTTTAAGTTATTTTAATAAAAGTGTCTTTCATGTAACTGACTGGTGATCGCGGTTTCTTCCCTTGCTGGCTCCATGGGTGCCCTTGCTTGTTCTCAGAACTATGGTTGTGACAGTGCCCTCATCCTGCTCTCTAGTTTACAATGCTGAAATGATGTGGTCCAGAAAGTCCTGCCTCGTGTTCTCCTGTTCTCCAGGGTTAACACAGCCACACTCCTGGGGTCCAATCTGAGCCTTTGTCTGCTTCCCAGCATGGAAAGTCTCAACTCTTCCTGCCTCTCCCCTCTCTGGGACCTTGGTGCTTGATGCTAAAGCACTGACCACTCATGACTTTGATCCTCAAAAGCCCACAGACCAGAGGAGATGATGGTGAGGAACAGAAATGATGTTTTCAGCTCTGTCTGGCTTGATGTCTTCCTGTGCCACAGTCTGACAGAGAAAACCCATCTCAGCCTGGCTGATGGAGCTGGCAGCACCAGTCAGCAGCCAAACCTTCACCCTGCCATGAGGATTTCACCGGGGAGGCAGGAAGGGACAGGCAAAGAGGCAAAGGCTGCTGGTGATCAGCACTGTGCCAGGTTGGACAAGAGGACGGACAGACAGACAGATAGGGACTGATGGCTGTTGGACAGTGCAATTCTGTGCACCAGGTGGTGAAGCCCATGGAGCAAACTGGCAGGGCAGACCCAAGAAAAGAGACAGAAATAGAGGATGGGAAGGCTCTTGCAGGTGATAGCCTGAGGAGGTTGAGCTCTGCCTGCCAGATGGTTTTATTAGCTTTCCTGACACACAGAAACAACCGCTACCAGAGCCATAATATTTACAGAACACAGCTTCCTTTGAACACATACAAGCCTGACCCCGATAGAAACAAATAACCGCTATCTGTAAATCTTGTGTTGGAAATCAAAATCTTAGGTGAACGTGCTCAGGATGTTGCCCATGAGAGCAGAAGCTGAGGAAACCCTGGGTAATTCTGCTCTTTTGTGGAGCATGCCGATAGACTGGGCAGCGAGTGCCGTGTTGCACAGCGTTATGCTGGTGTACCTTGATGCTTTCCTTATCATGATCTATTTGCATGTGAAAGGGTTGGCTTGGTGAGGGGATGTGAGATTCTGTAGTGGGGGACATAAACGCAGCATCAGCGAGGGATAGAGGAGGTGGTTTTGGTCCTGGGGTCCCCATGGGTGTCAGTTCCTGGCAGGAGCACCCCTTGCTCCCAGATGCAATGGGAGCTGCCTGCATTTCACTTTCACCGCAGTCAGTCTGGGTAGGAATCATCCCATCTAACTTCAGCTCTCTAGAAATTATACGGGCCTGTCTGAGAAAACCATTGTAGGCTGCTGACTGACCGCAAAGGGAGCGTAGAAGACAACTCAGATCAAACCCTTAACTTTTAGATGGCTAAAGCCAAGTGAGCAGCATGGATTCACCTCTCCTTAGGAAAAAAGATTTTCCTGAAATCCTAAGTCATCTCTCCGCCATCTTCCTGTGCTCTGGTTCATGCACATACCTTAATATTCAGGTAGCTCCTTGATGCACATAGTAGCATGCTCTTGGAAACTGTGTATTTGAAGGTCAAGTATCACTGTGAAATTGTGATATACAAGTGGCAAACCTAGATCTGAATCAGAAAGAGAAGTTTTGGAGCAAGGCCAAGCCTGTAGTGCAGGGTCCTAAAGATACACCCCTGGAACAACAGGAGAAAAGTTCCGCCAGTTCAAAGTTACAAATATTTTGGGATTGGGGTTGCTTTAAAATGAAATGAAAGAGGAACCTGACACAGAGACAATCTGCTTTTCCCATAGGCCTAGTTTTTTCTTAGTCATTTCCTGTACAAAGCCAAGAATAGATTACAACCAAAACCCTGATACTGTCAGATGCAGTGAAATAGTTCCCTGTTTGCAAGAAGCCTTGAGAACACGACCTGCTTGGCTAACACCGTGAAAAGTGATTTGTGAAAGGACATGAGAAAGACCCCACGCTGGATGCTGCATAGACTCACCAAGGCACGCTTTGGTCCAGTTTGCCAAGTGATAATTCCAGGAAACCTCATGAAGATCCCATCACGGGGGCGGCAGCTGGCGAGCGCGAGGTGATGTGAGTCTGCAGCACGTCTGCTCCAGTGAAGCTCTCCAGGCTGTGAGAGGAAAAGGTTAGACTTCTCTGGGTGGGTTCTTTTTTCAGCCTAATCAGTGCCTCCCCTAATTGGTTTTGAACCTGTTGGTCAATTTTCACCAAACCTGATTGGGGAATAATGGTCCCTATAAATATGGTAGAAAAAGGTGGCTGGGGAATAAGGAAATGAGTATCCCACTGAAAGAACCCAGGAGCTTAGTAATATCAATTGTAATATTAGGCACCTGAGAATCCATATCGGATCCACCCTCAAACCCACTTGCTCTTTGACATCTGCAAGGACAATCCTTGCATCTTATTATTTCCCTCCTCCAGATCTGTCCTGTCCAAAGCCAGGACGGAGGCACCTCCCTAGCTATTGCTCCACCTCTGTACATGCTCTTGTACCAGGCGTTTCATACCCACCGCCCCACATCATGTCTCCCATCTCTCCTGTCCCTCACCTCTCTCTGGGCTCCTCCACATGCAAGCTGGGGCATGGCTGCAAAGATCTGAAAACCCTAGCGTGGAGGAGTGCCGTCACTAACATATGGCTCTGTTTCATCTTGTCCCTCCAGCTGTGCAAGCAGGGATTTCGTAATGAGCACATTGCTCCCTGTCACGGAAAGAGCCGGCCTTGCTTGCTGGAGCCAGCCAAGCAGGACAACATATAACAGGAATTGGCATGATGGGCTGCTGGAGCATGAGGACGATCGCTACAACTGGACCGACTGTGAAGCCGGTGACTTGAGCAAAGTCCTTGCCACGCTGCTCATCTGCCTCTGCGGGCTGGTGGGGAATGGGGCCGTCCTCTGGTTCCTCGGCTCCCGCGTCTGCAGAAACCCCATCATCGTCTACGTCCTAAGCCTGGCCATTGCCGACCTCACCTTCCTCCTCTCCATCGCCATTGCCCTTGTGATATTTTACAGCTCAGAGAGCCTTTGTCACAGCCTGGGCTCACGGGACGTGACCACTCTGTTGAACACCACCATCCTCTTCACTTTCACCACCAGCATCTAC
Source organism: Butorides virescens (assembly GCA_017310255.1). Lineage (NCBI taxonomy): Eukaryota > Metazoa > Chordata > Aves > Pelecaniformes > Ardeidae > Butorides > Butorides virescens. Next base: position 11,087 of record JADKXX010009232.1, on the reverse strand, counting down.
CTCCGGACAGCCTTCAGTGCCATGACGTCTCTGCCCATCCTCCCCCCAGCTCGCTGCCCCTGCCACCTTTCCCAGCACTTGCCAGTGCTTGTGTGTGCCCTGCTCTGGGCCCTCTCCTTCCTGCTCACCGTGACCCTCCACTTCCACCCCACAGCACTCATTGTCTTCATCTCGAGCTACCTCTTATCGGTGCTGATCCTGATTTTTTCTGGCCTAACCCTGCTTGCCAGGGTCTTGTGCTGTTCATGGCAGTATCCCCCAGGGAAGCTCCGTGTTGTAGCCCTGCTAGCTGTCTTCTTCTTCCCCTTTTTCACTGCTGACTTTGGTTACTGGCTCTTGCTAAGACTGTTTGATTTTTCTGTGTTTGTCTTCGATGCCTCTCTCCCGCTCGCCTGCGTGAACAGCAGTATCAACCCTCTTATTTACTTTGTGGTTGGGAGCTGTGCAAAGAGGTTCACGCTCTCCGTTAGGGTTGCTTTCCAGCGGGCTTTTGAAGATGTAACAGAGTCCCAAACCAGAGGTGAAACTCCCAGAGAAAACACAGTGGAAACATCTGTTTAAACCTCTGCAGCCCCTCCCTGAGAGAAGGTACTCTAGGGATGGAGGTGTCCCGTGAGCCGGGGTGCGAGAAGGACCCCGGGAGCCGGGGTGCGAGAAGGTGCGGTGCGGGTCTGGCTGCAGCTGAATGCAATTAGCTGCAGCACAACAAAACGTGCTGGGTGGCACGGGAACTCCTGCCTGGCGTGGACACTGGATGGCCATCGAAAACTTTTGCTTTGAAACTTTTGCTTTGAATCTGTCCTATTCAATAGTTGTGAGCTTTCCCTGTCTCAAAAGTGAGCTCGCTCTACCCTGCGCACAATTAAAACAGAGCTGCTGAGGCTCTTAGCTCCTGCCAGTGTTTGTTTTTTTTTGGCGTGTCTGCTTAAAAGCACAGTGCGGGTGGATAAGAAAACTTGGCACAGCAGGGCAGAACAATTCCTGGGCAAATCCTTGTGCGTGCATCTCCAGCGGGTGCTGACACGTGGACAAATACGTGGAGACTTCACACTCAGCTTTGTTACCAGGCAAGTAGGCATGTGTTTGGGATTGTTCCTGGAAGGCTTTCCCCAAAATTCATCGCCTCTGCTGCAAATTGAGTTTTGTCTGCACATCATGTGGGTTGTCTGCACGCAAGGGTTTTTGACTGGAACTGCCTCTCATGGTTCCTCCCACTTTTCTCCAGGCTGGCTGGCTGCTTAGCCTGAGCAAACGGCATTTCGCAACCATGACCTGAGGTCTGTATCCATTTCTGCTGTGTCTGTTCCTTATCTAGAAAAACAAGAGAAATAATAGGGTTAAAATTAAATTACCCAAAAAAGCACAGCCCTGCTGACTCCGTAAAGACTGCATTTTCCATGTGAGAGAGGATACAGGGAGAGGGAGGGAAAACAGTGGACTTTTTATGGAAAAGACCCTGTTGAGGCCATGAGGACTGACTCCCCGTGTCTGGCTCAGGCACTCCCTGGGTAAAAGGGGTAGTGGCAGCACTTTCTCTGCTCCTCTCTCCCCTCAGTGTCTGTCAGCCCTTGCTATCAAGGAGCAGGGTGATACACCAGCTCTTGTCTGCCTGTGAACTAAGCCACCAACAAACCATTGCTCTTGAGCTGGTTTTGTTTCCTGGTGTGACTCCCCACTAGGCTGCACTAACTCGAGTATGAGCACAAGGGAAAGGTTGGGGAAACGCAGCTGGCAGGGAAGGGTGGGGGGAGAAAAGGTGTCAGTAGGGCAGACTGAAATAGCAACCCTAGGAACTACTGATGCTGTGGCTTCTGTGACCTGGAATGGTGACAGATGTTCCTCTGCCCTTTGGTTTGTCCCTCAGCCCACAGCTATGTCACCAGGCGGGCTGGAATGAAAGGTATCACCCCAGGTAACGGGCAAGGGGAAACGGCCTCAAGTTGTGTCAGGGGCGGTTTAGGTTGGACATAGGAAAAATTCCTTCCCCAAAAGGGTTGTCAAGCACTGGAAGGGGCTGCCCAGGGAAGGGGTCAAGTCCCCACCCCTGGGGGGATTTAACAGCCGGGCAGGGGTGGTGCTGAGGGCCAGGGTTTGGGGGTGGGATGGCAGGGGTAGGGGAACGGCTGGGCTTGATGAACCTAAAGGTCTTTTCTAACCTAAACAATTCTGTGATTCTATGAAAATCAATCACTTGGCACAGTATAGGTACAGAGCCATGATGACTAAACCCATAAAACTCTCTGGTAAAAACAAGAAGCTCAGGTGGTGGCCTGGGTGACAGTGCAGGCAAGGGAGATCCTGGGAAGTGGGAAAAGCAGACGGGAGGATCGTGGTCCTCCTGCACTTGCCTTGGGAGATACTCCCGGGATGACAGGAGCCCTTTCCTGAACAACAGGTTGTAACTCCAAAAGTTTTTTACTTTCCAAAGGACAGGAAAGTGGGAGAGAGGGAGGAAAAAAGCCCTCTCACCTATAGAAGACTCCTGCCCTGTTCTGTAGCACAACTTGGTTAATAAATACTTCTTAGGCATTTAATCTCATCATGTGTCTTTGAAGCATGACTCACCACCCCTGGGCTATACTTTAGTTTCTCTTTCTAAAAGCAGTGGTAGCGTGTTTGTTAGCCTTGGATTTGAGGCTGTGGGAAACGGACAGACAACTTCCCGCTGTGTAAGAGGCAGGGAAATGGGTAGGTGAACACGGGCATCCCTGCCCCCTTGCAGGGACACTTACTGTGCTGTCCGGTCTCTGAGAGACCCCAGCAGGGAGGTGACAACCTCCAGGACACTATGTCTCATCAGCCAGCTGCAGTCTGTTGCAACAAGCCATGTTCCCTTGGAGCACAGCTGGAAAACGCCACCTTGCATGAACTTCTTGGTATGAACATGAGTGCCGGGAACGTGCCACTCGTAATCCCCCGGCACCATCGAACCTATACTTTTCTCAGAATTATTTAACCCGGGAAGAGTGTGACAAATTTCCACCTGAAGTAGAAGAGAATGCTCTTGTTTCTTCCCTGGCTCTGCAGCTCTACCTGATGGTTTGTTTCTCTGGGAGTGCGGGGCTGGCTCTACTGACTGGCTCTTTAGACAGAAGAGCAAGGAGGCTCTGTGCGATGCATACCCCTCTCCTGCCATCTAGAGGCATCAGCCCTGCAGATATTTATGAAATCACCACTGGCCCCATGCTGGATGTGTCCCCACAGCCCTCCAAGCCTTGGGTGTGGGTCAGCAGTGGGGAATGGAGCTCCTTGCTCCTGCTTGGGTGAGTCTACAGAGGCCCAGAGGAGGCAGAGGAGTTCAGCTGGGCTGGGAGGGGGATTTTGGTGGGGGTGAGTTGCCAGCTAGACTCTCTTCGTGAGGGTATCCCGCTCAGCTTCTAGGAGCAAGTCCAGGAGTCCTCACCCTCCACCTCCCAGTGGGGCAGCAGCAGACGTAGAGGCACAGCCAGCTCCGCCATCGCAAGGTCTCCACACCAAAGGAACCACGGTCAGGAGGGGGCTGCCCTACCCTGTGGAGGAGCCACACAGCTGCTTCCCATGGCAGCGACTGCCTCTACTCCTTGCTCAGCCTTTCACTTCAGTATCAGGGCAGCGTTGCTGGTGAGATGCCCGCATGACCCCTTGGTTTGCCCATTTCTGCAATCCTTTCTGAAGAGCCCTGCCTTGCTTGGACAACAGAGATGGCCAGAGCTCGCTAGGGCCTAATGTCTCAGACTTTCCCCAGGCAAGAGACCCCCCAAACCACTGCAAAACTCATCTGCTGAGCCAAAGGAGCCAAAGTTTATTCTCTGGGTCCAGAGCAACGAGGGTCATTGCAATGGGGAATACAGTCTGTGCAGTGGTACCGAGCCTGGCTGAGCAGTGCTGCACTGGGTCTGTGCTCGGAGCCCCTGTGCCTCCATCCCCTAGGCTGCCTCCGAGGCTCCACATCTCCAGGCCTCCTTGCCAGCAGTGCATTATAGAGTGGTCTCCACTGCAATGTCCCCAGGCACGTGGCTCCTCTCCTTGCTCAGTGCTTTCTCTCCAAACACTCGGCGGAGGGCAACTTTTGCAGAGCCCTGGAACTGGCGCTGCCAGCAGCTCCCCACCAGGAAGTAAATTAATGGGTTGATGCTGCTGTTCAGTGATGCCAGCAGGTAAGAAATATGACGGTAAAACAGGTTTAAATAAATAGGATCAAGGAAAATCAGCACAGTGAAAGGAAACCCAAAGATGAACAAGAAGATCACACTGAGCAGGACAGCAACATAGAGTTTCCCTGGGTGTCGTCTCTGTGAGCCACATTGGAGTTTGATGAACTATGAGAGGTTGGAAAGGAGTGGGAATAAAGCAAAAATGAGAGAATTCATGGTGCTTAAACCTTGTACTAATTGTTCACAGTTTATATTCAAATATTCAAATATATTCAAATTACAACTAATCATAGCCAAAGTAACAAAAAGTGCACTGAGAGCCCAGAGCACCCCACACATGATGCCTGACAAGTGCTTTGGGTGGTGACACCGGTACCAGATTGGGAACAGAACAGACAGGCACCTCTCCATGTTCATTGCTGTCAGGAGATAAATGCTGGCAAAATATGAAAACAGAAGCAGAACCATCAGGATATAACGGGCCAAGTGATGCTGAAGTGAGAAAATACAATAGATTGTTGAAATAATGTAAAATATAAGTTCAATAAGAAGAAACAGGAGCAGAAAGAAGTCAGCAACAGCCAGGTTCAGGACGTAGACAGTGAAGGGTTTCTTCTTCATGTGGAAGCCCAGGAACCACATGACCACCATATTCCCCATGAGTCCACACAGGCAAATACCAATACAGACACCTGAAATTATCCAAATGCCGTGGTCTTTTAGCACACACCAAAATTTGTTAACTGCCTGAGAGGCCACATATCCAGAAGTCATGTAGTTCAGAGAGAGGTCTGCTGTGTTGGTCTCCACCATGGCAAATGACCCTGCTCTGGGTGGCTGCCTTCTCCCTCTCCCACTGCCTCCTAGGAGAGATGAGGAGGTAAAGATGCCAGGAAAGACCCCGTCCCTGCCATGCCCAGGACAGGCTCCCCACCCCTCCAGCCCTGTCCCTGGCCAGGAAGCATCTCCCACCTGCCCATCCCTGGCCTCCTACCTCCTAGTGCTCCTGGGAACAATACTGCTGCTGGAGCTCCAGCACATGGGGCCTCCAGGCTTGCCAGGAGAAAGGGTCTGGTGATGGCTGCTGTGGCCATCCCACTCTGCATTGGTGTCATCCCTCAGACCTGAAGAGCAGATTTTCCCACAGATCACATCCCGTGGTCAGGAGACTTCCCTCACAATCTCATCACATCAGTCACAGTGTCACTCCCTTCTTCTCCTCCCACCATCCTCCAGCTTTGTCCCACCATGGGAGGGGCTTCTGGCTTTCACTGCATGTACCTGGTGGTGCAAGACTTCCCCCTGCTCTCCCTGGGGGCACTTTGCCCCCATACAGAGGCTTTGCCATAATATGTGGCAAAACCTGGAACCTATCGCAAGTAACTTAGCTATAGCCCCAAAACCATAGGAGACAACCCCTGCAGAGCCAAGGGCAAGTGAGACCTTCTGCTTGGAGGTAAAGGAAGAGAGAGGAGCACTGTGCCAAGAAGGGATGATGCTGGCTGGATGGTTCACGTACAATGTGGGAGGTATGTGAAGGGCGTATTGTCCCAGACCAGGAAGCTTTGGGGACAGTTTTGCAGCGTAACGTGCTCTCCTGTTACTTTCCAGCAGAACCACTTGAATGCATGGGGAAAGCTCCGTCTGTCAACACAGGAGGGTACATAAATCATTCCCAGGGATGGAGGACAGCAGAAAGGTGAGACTGACGAGCCAGGGACCCTCACCAGTGGGAAATCACTGATGTGCAGATGTGCAACAGCGTGAGGGCTTTGCTCAGCGCCTCTAATGACATGTAAAGTGGTGCTCAAAGACCTCGCAACTTTCTTCTGGGAGACATTGCCATCAGATAGAGGCTTTGCTTTAATCTCTCAAAGCATGGAACATAATACTCAGGAGAAATTTGATGCTATAAAGCCATAGAAGGAATCAATAAAGGGAAATGTTTTTCACAGTGGAGGTGAAGGAAGAAAAACACAAGCTGTCATTGTAGGACAATGATGAGCTGATTTTTATAGGCCCAAAACTGTGGGAAAGGGGAATAAAGGGACTTAGTCTCACGAAGCACGAGTGAACAAGATAGCACACTAAACTCTCCATGTGAGGCACTTTGATTCTCTTTTCCAGGGTCCTGAAGGTCACAGCAGGCCTTATTTGCCCCGATCTCACCCATTCATCCCCTGCCCATGGGACCAGGGGCTCCAGTTAGGGTCAGGCCTGAGCAACCAGGCTTTGCCTGAGCTATGCAGGAGTTGCACCTGTCTGAGGACCTGTCTTCATCCCCCTCTCATGGATGGACCTTGTGCCTATGCTCCAGCCTTATTTCAAGTCTATCTCTGGCTCCGACTCCTGCAGCTCTGGCTTGGACCCCCTGGAGAAACTGTGGACCTTGTTCATTATCGTGTGTTCAGCACATGAAATGAAAGGACATCCTTGGAGGACGTCAGTCTTGAGAATGACAAGCACAGGTAGTAACTCCCAAGAAGAGGTATTCAGAAGATGGAAAACACATGAAAGAGGGAGAGAACATAAGCAGTGAAAAAGCCAGTCCCTGTGATGCTAAAGGATGAGATTGTGCAACAGGAACCACTTGTAGATAAAAGCACATTTGCAGCACTATGTACCCCACAAAATGTAATCTCAGAGAGGCACATGCATGTCGGGGATGTGATTAGCAGCAGAGGGCAAAGCCTTCGTGCTGTTCTATATCTGAATACTGGTGATTTCTCACGGCAGGTTGAGACAAGGCCAGTGCTCTGCCTCATTGCCCGATGTTGAGGGGACTCTGTTGACATCCCAGGTGCAGGGAATGGGTGTATGATGAGGCTGGGGGGGGGCAGAGGGACAGGCGTGACCAGGTGTGGCTCTGCACCAGAAGAATGATGGGAAGAAGGAGGGAGCTTTAAGGCCATGGAGCTGTCAGGGACCTCTGAGGGGTTTCTACTGGCTCATTCCCATTGTTGATGGCCCCTGGTGCATCTCACTCATTCTCATCTTTCTGCCTTCCACTTGCCTTGCCAAATCTCTTCTGCACCATCCCCCTGGTGATGCAGGCTGCAAGGCTAGCGAAGGAACAGAAGAGAGCTAGAGGAAGTCTTCCACCACGCACAGCAAAACCCAGGAGACCTCCAGCAAGCTGAAGCTGGAGGATGGGGGTGTAGAGATCCTGACCAGAAGACCATTATACATCATGGAGTTAGTGATCCACAAAACTCTCAACCTGAGTAGTCCCAGGCCTGTGCTGTGCCGTGCTGTGCATCTCCTTTGGCCATGGGGTAAACCTCATTTGAGGATAAGGGAGGAGCCTGCGGGCAGCTCCCACTGGGTGCTGGTGATTACACCATCTGCATGTCTTTGCCTTTATCTAAGGCTGCTGCAATGGTTCTCATGTGAACATCTTTTTTGCTTGACAGTAGAATGAGTTGTTTTCTTTTTTAAGAAAATCCCATAATAGCTCCAATGACCGTAATGGGGTAACTTTTCCATGGACAGGTTCCCTGATCAGAGGCCTGTTTGATGCTGCAAGACCTGGAGTTCCCAGCACCTGAAGGGACATAAGATTATTTGTGCTATCCTCTCCTTCTTCATAGTTTTAGAACCAGCAAATGGCATTTAAAAATGATACTTTATGGAGTCTGAGTGCCTTTCTTAAAGGGATCATTAACAGATCAGCACCTCCTGGTGAAAAACTGGGGGGACAAGAGGAAAGGGGTGATGTGGCCAACTCCTACTGACAAGATCGCTGTCTGTGGGACATGTGAGGGAAGGTTATCACCGATGTGATGAGATTGTGAGGGGAGTGTCCTGACCAGAGTATCTGTGAGCAAAAGTCTGCTCCTCAGGCACGAGGGATGAGGCCAAAACAGAGTGGGTGGCCCTGGCAGCCATCACCATCCTCTTTCTCCTGGCAAGCCTGGCCTTGTGGAGGCCCCGTGTGCCTGTTCTCAGGAGCACCAGGAGGTAAGAGGCTGGGGATGGGCAGGTGGGAGATGCCTCCTGGCCAGGGACAGAACTGGGGGGGTGGGAGCCTGTCCTGGGCATGGCAGGGTATGGGGTCCTTCCTGGTGCAGCCTGGGGACGGCACGGGGTCATGGGGAAAAATGGTGAGTGGTGGGAATGTCGATGCCCCTAATTTCCTTCTCCTTCCTCGTCTCTCCTAGGAGGTGGTGGGAGAGGGAGAAGGTGGCCACCCAGAGCAGGGTCATTCACCATGGCAGAGACCATCACAACAGACCTCCCTCTGAACTACATGAATTCTGGATATGTGGACTATGGGGGAAATATTGAAAATGAATGCTCAAGACAACCTTATGGATTGATGGTCTTTGCGTGTGTCTGTATGGGGATTTCTCTTTGTGGACTTGTGGGGAATGGGATAGTCATGTGGTTCCTGGGCTTCCACATGAAGCAGAACCCTTTCACTGTCTACATCCTAAATCTAGCTGTTGCTGACTTCTCTCTGCTCCTCCTGTTTTTTCTGCTCATACTGGCATTTTTGAGCTTAACAGCAATTTGTTCTTATTTGTATAATTTGATTTCTTTCTACATAGATTTTGTATCAGTAATTGAATTTCTGTGCCACTTTTTTGACCTTAGCAGCTTGGGTCTCCTGACAGCAATCAGCATGGAGCGATGTCTCTCTGTCCTCTTCCCAATCTGGTATCGCTGCCACCGCCCAAAGCACTTATCAGGTGTTGTGAGCGGGATGCTCTGGGCTCTTGCTGGATTTTTTGTTTCCTCAATGTATCTTAGCTTTAACTTTGCTGAAAGCTATGAAACAGCATTTTCAGGTGTAGCCATTGCAATTGTCATTATTTTGTCATCAATTATGTTAATTTCCAACCTGTCCCTGTTCATCAAACTCCAATGTGGCTTACAGAGACGCCGCCTGGGGAAACTCTATGTTGCTGTCCTTCTCAACGTGATCTTCTTTTTTGCCCTTGGTATTCCTTTCAGTGTAGAGGTTTTCCTCAGCCTTCCAAGTTCACATGAATTGTTTCCTGAAAATACATCTTTTCTGCTGGCGTTGCTGAACTGCAGCATCAATCCAGTCATTTACTTTCTGGTGGGGAGCTGCCGGCAGTGCCAGTTCCAAAGCTCTGTGAAAGTCGCCCTCCGACGAGTGTTTGAAGAGAAAGCGGTGAGCGAGGAGAGGAGCCGTGTGCCTGAAGACACTGTGGTGGAGACCACTCTATAGGGCACTGAAGAATATCCCCAGAGTGCTAAATCCTCATGTGTAGCTGGGTGAGTCACACAGGGGCTGGTCCTGTTCTCTGGAATCACTGGGGAAAGTGTTATTCACCCACCAAAGAGCAAGCACAGCTGTGAAATACCAGACTAACAGCTGGAATTATCTGTTCTAAAGTAAACTTGGCTTTTCTGTCCTTTTCCAGCCCACACTGGCTTGAAGGTTCTTTCCGTGTTGTAAATAAAAAAATTATTTACTTGGTCCAGTCCTCTTTTTCTGTCTTCATTTTCCATCTTCATTTTCCCCTTTATTTTCATTATGATTTGCCTTATACTTAGTACTGCCTTTGACAGTAATTCAAGTGTTATTTCCTCCACCACACACTGTGCAATGACTATTCCCTGTTCTTCTCAGCTCCCTCCTTTTTGTCAGGAACTTCCCATAAAACTGGTGACACAGATATTGCTGCTCTAATGCAAAGCACAGCCAGGATGGAAACATATCCTAAGGAAGCTCTGGAATAGGCATAATGGACTGAGATAACAAGATGAATTTTAAGATGGAGAAAATCATATTGCCCAATATCCATGAAATTAATCAATTAAAAACAGAGAACAATAAACACAAAACAATTAAGTAGGTGCTAATATTCATAGAATTACCAGGACAGAAACAATCTATATAAAATATGAATATCTGTCAGTAAAAAAGGATGTTTTCTATACTGCTTATCTTCTTCCCATTAGTCATTTCCTCTACTCAGAGAAGATTAGAAGTCATGAGTGTCACTGAGTGCCCTAAAACTTGGTATGTGTTCAGATGAAATTGGATTTCATGAGCTCATTCCTCCTTTGGTTTGAGGTGATACACAGACAGCCTCTTTGTGAAAGGTCCCAAGAGATGCCAAGGGGACAAATGCCACCCATGGTGCAGCTGGGAAATATTAGACTTCCAAGTGACTGGTTGTAAATCAGAAAACATTTGCACGGAAATTGTGGGGAAAATTGCCAGTGAAAAGCCACTGAAATTGTGGAGTCAATTTGCCTTAACCCCATGTCTGACTCCCTATAGTACCTGGTTCAGGCCCAGGCGCTGAGAGGAAGGATTATTATTATTTTTTAAAATACTACTAACACCTTAGCTTATTGTTTTTACAGGTCTGGTTCTCACCCATTCCGTTTCTGTATCTTGCACCAGAAGCCCCCTTGGTCATGGTTTCACCCTCTGTTCTTCCCACACACATTGGGATGAGGCAGCTCCAAGCTGGGACCTGGACATGGACAGACATTACCAGGAAAGTACAGAGCTGGGCATAGGGAATTTCCTATTTTCTTTTGCCTCTTAAAGGATGGGAGAGAAAGGGGAGAAATGGGGAGGGAAACACCAGTGAGGAAAGCTTTGTAATGAGTCCTTTCCTCTGACAGAGATGGGTTTGAGGTACAGGGATTGATGGTGGACCCTCAGAACGTGACAGAAGTCCTCATTTTTCTTTAAAACTGGTAGAGAAATGTGTCCCTAGTTTCCCTTTGCACAGGAGATCCTTTACCAATTATCATCACGGGCAAAACAGACTTGACTTGGGGAAAATTAACTTACTGGCAATTAAAATAGATTTGGGTAGTGAGAGACAATTAAAAAATGACCTTCCCCGCTCCACCCCAGCTCAGCTTCATTCCTTCCCTCCAGACTCCTCTACCCCCAAGAAGCACAGGGCTGCTTGGCGGGCATTACAGTCGGTACATCGTGGTTTCTCCTTACCGCTCCTT
>JADKXX010009231.1:0-96455 GCA_017310255.1 Butorides virescens | reverse complement strand
GCCCCTCGGCTCCCCTCACAGGGCATCCCCTCGGCTCCCCTCACAGGGCGGCCCCTCGGCTCCCCTCACAGGGCATCCCCTCGGCTCCCCTCACAGGGCAGCCCTTCCTCTCCCCTCAGAGGGCGCCCCATCGGCTCTCCTCACAAGTGGCCCCTCAGCTCACCTCACAGGGCAGCCCTTCCTCTCCCCTCACAGGGCATCCCCTCGGCTCCCCTCACAGGGCAGCCCTTTCTCTCCCCTCACAGGGCAGCCCCTCAGCTCCCCTCACAGGGCAGCCCTCCCTCTCCCCTCACAGGGCATCCCCTCCGCTTCCCTCACAGAGGGCCCTGCAGCCCACGCTGCCAGCAGCTTGCCACAGGCACCCAATACACATACACACACGTCATTTTTTGTACTTAGCAGACTTGGGGTGTCCCCTGCTCTGGTCCCTCTCCCGTGGGACGGACACACGGGGTCTGCTGTCTCCAGCACCACCTCTGCCGCAGCCTGCGCTTGCCTGGAGACTGTCAGGAGACACTGGAAGAGGTGAGACACTGAATGTGAGAAACTTCTGAGGTACTGGTCTGGAAGGAAAGGCAGCCAGTTCTCAAGCTGATTGCCACACACTGTAATCGATATATTGTTGTTAATCCTTTCACTCCTCTGTTCTTACTCTGCCCCCCCAACCTCTACCTAAGGTCAACCACATCCCTGTATGTTCCCTCTCTGTTCACGCTCAAGAACCCAGTTAGGCTGTGTCCCTATTGTTAGGTACCATTGCCATTTTTCTGTTTGGGCTGATTTCTGTCCTCTCTTCTTTGCCGTCTTCGAAAGGATGAGGTTTCCATCCTCCCCCAGGTGCCTTGCTGGGTGCTGGTTTGCACCTCTGTACACCTGCTTCCTCTTGCTGGTTCATGCAATCGGCTGCTGCTTGTCTGGTTTCAAAACTGTGAAATCGACAGGGCTACAAAGCCATGTGCAGCAGAAGTCACTCATCAGCCCTGAGGGGAACTGGCATTTTGGCATCAGTAATTCCCCTCTTTCGTCCAGTGTTGCGTCCACCAACCCAAGAGCCTATTGTGTAATGTTGTGTGGAGCAATGTGTTTTAACAATGAAGATACATGTGAGTCCATCTTCATATCAGATTTCCTGATTTTATTTATATTTGGTCCTGATTTTTCTCATCTTCCCTTCCTCATTAGCATCTAAAACATACACAAAGCAATATCAGCTAGGAGAGATCGACATTCTTATCACTACCTTCCTGCTTGGCGTTCTCCTCAGGGCATGTATCAAACCCATGAAATTTTTAGCAGTCAACGTGTGTTGCACCCAGAGGTTTTCCTTCTGCAAGCAGCAGCAGCAATTTTTTTTGATCTATGCTACCCTGTAAGGAATAACCCAAGAGGGTCAGGGGTTTTGTTGTGCTATGGAGAGCCTTTGAAGAGTAAAACAGAGATGGAAGGTAGGAGACAGCTCCTGCAGAGGGATGGTGGAGGAATCACCTCACTGAATAGCGTCATCAGGTTGAGCTCAGAGGAACTGTTCTCAGAATGTATTTAACCTGAAGTTTGGTAAGTTTAGTTAGACCCGTGAGCCTGACTTATGTTGCTTTGGGGAAAGAAGGTTGTGAGCTCCTCAGTTATGATGAAATACCACAAATCAGATACATCTCTCCTTTCTGTTTCTCTTGGGATCAGAGAAGAGACAGAGGGCATTTAGTGACTGACACGTTGCTTTTATTCTTACAGCTTTGTGACTTGGGACAGATGGCTTTCAAGGGGCATGAATAGTTACTACCTATGTAGGTTACAGCTAGCAAGATGCTAGGAGGGAAAAATCATGCAGGAATTTGGGGAAGTGGAGGTGGGCTAAGTGTGGCATCCATGCAGAAGAAGAAGGAATGAGACTGTTCAACTGAGTAAAGAAAAAGAAGCAGAAAACATTGCTACTTACAGACAGAGCAGGAGATGGGGAGGGTGTGACAACCTAGGGGCTGTGCGTGCATGTACACCTGGGAGAGGACCAGAAAACGGCACAGCAGAGACAAAGAACACTGCAAAACGTGTGGACGGTGAGGCATTTCTGAACCCAGTCCTCAAATGCTTACCTTCTGCCCCTGTGCAGCTGAATTGAGCTCTCAGAGAAGCTGGAATCTGGCAGCAGCTCTAGAGTGTCTTTCTCTTGGTTTCTAATTTATCCCACTGGATCTTCTGGGAAACATTTTTTGTGGAAAAGATGAGGAAGGTGTTTCAGTCTGCAGATTCAGGTCGTGTCTTCTGTGATGCAAGGAAGCAGGTGCTGTCAGGAAGGAGCGTTTTCACCGTGCAGAATGGGGAGAATGGGATGAAGTCAGCAGTAGATGAGAATGGGTTTCTTTCATGTTGTGAGGTGATTTCATATTTCTGCTCCACTTCTCCGGTTGCTCCTACAGTAGGTGGGGAGAAAATTACCTGCCAGAGATTCCATTGCCGGCGATGCTCTGGGAGATTGCTTGCATCCGTGAAAGGCTCTTTGTGCATTTGTACTGGCGCCAAATGCTGTTGTGTGAGGGGTGTATAAATGAGTGGTTAGTAGGAAAAGGGAAGTTCTCAGAGGAGTGGTATTCTGTTTCCTTTTGTCTCTCTTGGGAAATCAGACTTGCTTTAGATTGGATTAGTCTGAGGGAGGGTATCCCTTTTCCCAATGTTTCCTTCAAAATTCATTTCCTGTTCAATGACTTATCCCAAATCCTGCCAAGACCCCAGGAAGAAAAATGGCTTGGCCCATGTGCCTGGGGTGAGGGAGACAGATCAGGCAATGAGGCCTTCATTCCCTGGGTGTTAGGCATCAGTGATCCTTTCTGGACATCCTAAGCTTCCACCCTGGAATGGTTCATAGAATCATAGAATGTTTTGGGTTGGAAGGGACCCCTAGAGGTCATCGAGTCCAACCCCCCTGCAGTCAGCAGGGACACTGCTAACTAGATCAGGCTGCTCAGAGCCCCATCCAACCTGGCCTTGAATGTTCCCAGGGATGGGGCCTCCACTACCTCTCTGGGCAACCTGTTCCAGTGTTTCACCACCCTCATGGTAAAGAATTTTTTCCTTATATCTAGCCTAAACCTACCCTGATTTAGTTTAAAACCATTACCCCTTGTCCTAACGCAGCTGGCCCTACTAAAAAGATTTTCCCCCTCTTTCCTATAGGCCCCCTTTAGGTATTGAAAGGCCGCAATCAGCTCTCCCCGCAGCCTTCTTTTCTCTAGACTGAACAAGCCCAACTCTCTCAGCCTGTCCTCATAGGAGAGGTGCTCCAGCCCTCGGATCATTTTAGTAGCCCTCCTCTGGCCCCGCTCCAACAGTTCCATGTCCTTCTTGTGCTGAGGGCTCCAGAGCTGGACGCAGTACTCCAGGTGAGGTCTCACCAGAGCTGAGTAGAGGGGCAGAATTACCTCCCTCGACCTGCTGGCCACGCTCCTCCTGATGCAGCCCAGAGTACGGTTGGCCTTCTGGGCTGCCAGGGCACATTGCCGGCTCATGTCCAGCTTTGTATCCACCAGCACCCCCAAGTCCTTCTCGGCAGGGCTGCTCTCAATCCTTTCTCCCCCCAGCCTGTATTGATACTGGGGGTTACCCCGTCCCAGGTGCAGGATCTTGCACTTGGCCTTGTTGAACCCCATGAGGTTCCCATGACCCCACCTCTCCAGCCTGTCCAGGTCTCTCTGTATGCCATCCTGTCCTTCTGGTGTGTCAACCGCACCACTCAGCTTGGTGTCATCTGCAAACTTGCTGAGGGTGCACTCGATCTCACTGTCCAAGTCATTGATGAAGATGTTGAACAGCACCGGTCCTAGTACGGACCCCTGAGGGACACCACTTGTCACCGGTCTCCATCCGGACATTGTGCCATTGACCACTACCCTCTGGATGCGACCATCCAGCCAGTTCCTTATCCACCAGATATCCACTGGATATCCATCCAGAAAGGTTTTGAGCCTTTCTTTCACAGTATGCATAAAAAGGTGCCTATTTCTGTCTCCTGCTGATAGGTGGAGCCTCTCTAAACTGCACAGGGCTTTTACAGCTCCTAGACAACTCATTGCTCACCTCTGACCCCCGATGAACAAAGTATTTCAAAAGGCTGAGCTGAAGGGGGTATAGTAAACACATCAATTTATTCATATCAATTAACAGAAATATTGCAGACGGGAGATAAACTTTCTGTGTGCCACTTCTAAAACGGACAGGAAGAAAGGATGTTTGACCATGTGGCTGTACAGGCTTTGAAATGGGTGGGTGTTGGCTCCAGGGGGACAAATGTCCCTCAATCTTCCAGTGCCACACTGCAAAGAAGTGAGGATCTTTCTCCACCTCTGCAGTCAGGAGTTGCCTTTCAGCAGACCTGATCCAAATTTTGTGATGTTGTGATTACCTGACTTGGTCACCTCTCTTAGTTCAAATTAAACAGAACTTAGGGTTGGACTAAGTCCTTTATCTACAGCTCCTTGCCTATGGACACTCACTTGTGCGCGCTGCCTTTTTCTGGCCTGGGTAGGAAAGGGTGACTATTTTTTCAGCAGTTAAACTTTTAAAGCATGCAACCCATAGGATCTAAAGCAGGGTTTCTGTAACGTATCTCAGGTCTCACCAGCAAGGCCTGCCAAAGCAGTACCTGTTGTACTTCCTCTTCTCTTCTTTGTGCCTGATCCCAAGTTGCTCTGTGGGTTGTAAGACACCACTTGGCTATGAGCTGGTGCAACACTTAAATCATAGAATCATTTAGGTTGGAAAAGACCTTTAAGATCATCAAGAGAGAGATGTCTAGAGGTGCTTGCCCCTCCTTCTTCCCCCAGTTGGCTGACCTTGACTCTTCCCTTTCAAGGAGGACGGTAGCCGTCTCTCACTACCTGCTGCCTCTTCCTTCCTGTGGCATGAAGCCACATCTCCATAAAAGGTGCAAGCGAAGGAATTTGGCAGCTGATGCTGGGCAGGGCTGTAAGGGGAAGGCTGATCCTTTGAGGTGTGAAGTAGGCTGGGGTGAGGGAGAGAATGCTACCCCATGCTGGTTGTTGTAGAAGCTCTTGGAATGGAGAATGGGGTAGCTGCTTGAAGGGGAGGGTGGGGGTAACTACCCGCAGACAGAGGCGTGAGGTGGGGGACCAAATCAAGGCACAGGAGAGCCTTTCATTCTCCTGCATGTGGTGAAAACTGGACAGTTCTGAAGCATCCACATGCCCATACACTTGCCCTTCCTCCAGGCCTTAACTGCACCACAGAAATACCAACAGTAACATGTGCACCTTCCGCTGTAATCAATGAGAAAATAAAGATTATTTCAGACTCTGGTGTCTAGGGACTCCTCAGAGGAATGAAGGTAGGTTTGCTGTCCTTGGGGAACAGGTGACACCATCCCTCGCAGGCACCGCGTGTCACTGGCACGTGGACCACGTGGAGAAGTGCACGTAACACTTACGGCCTTGGCTGCCTGTCTCCTTCCAGCTGTCCCCTGGGAGGCAGAAATGTGGGCTTTTTTCAGGGTGCTGGTGGCCCCTGAGGAATGTACCCTTCTCATGCGTGACCGCTGATCTTCTGGATGCCCTGACATCCTTCCAGAGAGATACCAAACAATTCAGAGGACAAACCTAGTACAGATACTGAGGACATTCGCCCTGGAAGACTGGGCTGACTATCTTGGTGTTAGTTCAGGGTGGAAAAACCTGGAAATGATCCCCATCTCCTTGCAGATCCTATCACTGACTTCTTTTGGACCACAGGAGATACATTGCAAATATCTGGCAGATGCCACCCCTGAGAATGCTTGTTTCTTACCATGGATGATTGAGGCAGTCTAGGATGGTGGTTTACATGGAGGCATCACCTTTTAAATGTCCAAGGTTGGATGTAAAGTGTTGACATTAGCCTGATGTGTAAAAGGTGCTCAGATTAAATGCTGCATGTCTTCACAATGGGTATGTTTAAGGACAAACTGTCAGGATGGAAAGTTTTTCACAGTTTATATTCTGTATGTTTTTATCAGTTTACAGCTGCTTCTGAGCACAAGAATGTCTTTAAATACATTTTGTTTTCCTTTTAAAAAAAACTTTTGACATTTTTAATAATAATAGAAAAGTTTTGGATCTCCTGATGATAAAATCACTACAGGAACGGGCTGCCCAGGGGGGTTGTGGAGTCTCCTTCTCTGGAGATATTCAAAGCCCGCCTGGACGAAGTCCTGTCTAGCATGCTCTAGGAGAGCCTGCTTTAGCAGGGGGGTTGGACCAGATGATCTTCCGAGGTCCCTTCCAACCCTTGCGATTCTGTGATTCTGTGATTCTGTGATTCTGTGATATTAAAAGGAAAACATTTTTAACATGTTTTCTGATAAATGGATGATCTCTTCCCCTCAGCAGTAGAAGTTAGAAGGAAAAAAACCTTACTAAAAATAATTGATGACATAGGCTGAATCTGAATCAACGTTGCAGAACAGTAACATTAAAAATTAAAGAATAGTAGAAATGGAACTCAAATTCTAGCTTTCAGGAACTGTAAACAGGAAGCAAAATGCAACTGCAGGCGTCAGGGTGAACCACTATTTTTTTCAGTGGTGCATTTCAAAATTAATGAAAAGACAAATGAAAATAAAAAACATAATAGGCAATAGAAGAACACAGTTTCTCTTTAGGAAAATATTTGCAGATGAAGGCATGAAGAGGAATCTGTAAGGTTTCTCAAAGAAAATTACCTGTGTTGCCTTTTTCTATCAATTTAAGTTAAAAGAGCAAATGTTATGTGATCTGATAGTGCAATGCTTCAAATAATCACATCTTGCATCTCAAGGGATTGGGTCTAGAGAATATTTTGTTGCAAACTGTGGTGTTTATTCACCTTTTTTCTGTTCCCTATTTTTTCCCTGTCCTTGAATTTATTTCTGTTGGTAGAAGAGATGTTAGAAACCATGGGTTCTTATCATCTGTCCTTCTTAAAGGAAGAAATAACAACTCAATGCATGCTGTAGTTAGATGCAGATACTCTGTCCTGGGCTGGAGGAAGCTAAAATAATATGCAACTCCAGCCCTGTATTTCTCTGAAACACAAGAAAAGGGAGCATGCAACTCATTGCATAAAGCTGTAAGGCAAGTTGGTAGGGGTTAGACCCCTTCTCTACTCCATCACAACTCTATGGTATGGAAACCTTCCTAGTAGATAAAAGAAAGGTTCTTCTAGGGCATGAATCATTTCACTATTTGAAATGCTTACATTAGAAGCGAAGAATCGTGCACTCTGGGAGCTGCAAGAGGTTGCATGTATTGCTGAGATACACCTATTTAAAATTAAGTGAGCGAGATAGACTCTCCTCCCAGGAATTTCATGGCTGATTTCAACAGGAGGAGGATTGGTTCCCATCTCAGCTTCAGAGCCCTGAGTAAAAAGTGACTGAGAATTTATGAACTTGATATTGTTGTGCTCTGAGAGACAGAGATTTATTGAGTGAGCTGCAAATCCTGAGTGGGATTCCTTTGACGAAACATAGACACCAAGACATTTCATCTTATCAAACTGAAATCCTTTAATGGCCACTGAAAAGAAATAGGCACTTTCAGTGTGGTCCTAATACAGGTCAGATAAATTCTGTGGTCGAGGTGCTTATGTGTTTGCACTCACCAGAGACGGAGCTTAAAATAACTAGCTGAAGGGTGGAGATCTACAACGAAGATACTGAAGGTTAGGTGAGAAACTTTCCCCAATACCTCAGAGTTCTTCAATTCTGTAAACTATCGGCCCTCAGCTCCAGGCCAGTGTTACTGTGTTAGGCACAGCAAGGTTTTAGGAGGACATAGTTACTGTCTCACGGGTTTCCCGTTCATCTTTGTCATCAGCTGAATCTTCGAAGGCCCTCTGGAATGCCAGCCTGAGGGCGAACTTGATTCTCCGGTCCCTGTAGCTCCCCACAAGGAAGTAAATGATGGGGTTGAGAGTGCTATTCACACAGGACAGCACAAAGCCGATCTCCGGGGAGTAGAGGAATTTATAGCCCAAGAAGTCAAAGAGGATCAGGACACTCAGAGGCACAGCGAAAATGAGGAAGAAGAGGACGGTGAGCATGATGACGGTGAAGAGCCTGCCTGTTCGGAGGTGTTGGGAGCTGCACTTGACTCTAAGGAAGAGGGTCAGGCTGAAGATCAGCATGAGGGGCGTGCAGAAGAGGAAATCCAAAGTTCCAATGGTGATGAGCAGGAGATTGCAGCTCCTGGAAGAGGGGCTAATGGTACACAAAACATACCCGAGAGTGTTCAGCAGCAGGGAGATACCCCAGAGCAGGCCAGAGATGATGGCGGACAAGTGCTTTGGGCGATGGCTTCGGCACCAGATTGGGCAAAGGACAGACAGGCACCTCTCAATGCTGATGGCAGTCAGGAGATACAAGCCTGTTCCATACATGAAAAGGTCCAGGAAGAGGAATATCCCAAACTGCACCCCCACATTGAACTGCATCAGGTACTGAACTGTCTCAATGGCAATGCAGAGGAGATAGCCAAAGTCGGCAGCGGCCAGGTTCAGGATGTAGACAGTGAAGTGGTTTCTCCGGATACGGAAGCCGAGGTACCATAGGACCATGCCATTTCCCACCATCCCACAGGCAGCGCTGATGAGGCAGAAGCTCTCCATGAACTTGAGGACAGCGTATGATGCCTCTGCCTTTCCCACAGCCACACTCTGGTTGGACCCATGAGCCTGGCTGGTTGCAGTTAGAAGGAAGGCTGATGTAGTTGAAGTGCTCATAATGGGCGATTTCAGACAGACCTGTGAGCAGAAAGGAGAGAGGTGGTAACTCCAGCATGACTTTCCCTCATGGTGACCTGGTGGCGTTTCTGGATTTGCTTCAGCTCTTTGTAGCCAGAGCTTGATTTAGGGAGGGATTGTGGTGTTTGGACTTAGAGCACAGAGCATTGTTCAAAGCACTGTATCTAAGGGCAGATTGTATGTATGTTGTATATCTATACAACATGTAGGAAAAGTTAGATTGCAGTGTATTTCTCCACTTTTAAAATTAATTTCCTGAGGGTCCTTTTTGCAGTCCGTATTGGGAAACAGATATCTTAAAAAAGCAGTAATAGCTCAGATTAATCACGTCTGAAAAGTACCTCTTTTTCTTGTCTCAATAAAAAGAGAACCCCGTGTTAACAACTCTGGTGTAATTGCCTTTGCTTCATGTGGCTGGGATGAGGTGAGACAAATCTTGTCAAAGGTGTGTGAAAGTTCTAGGCAATCGGCATACGAGTTTAATCAGCACGAAAGCTGATTGAGCTTTGTCCTGTGCATATGTCCAGAAAACATGGTAGAGAGTACTCAAAACAGCTGGTTGTTTTTTATGTTGATGACTAATTTCTGTTTTAATAAAGCATGGTTTTATGTGGTTGGTTTGTTCTCTTGAGCCCTATGTACAGACAATAAACAATTGAGTCTGACAGAGTCAGCCCTTAATAACTTCCTTTGCCGAGAGAAACTGGAAGAACCATATGTGGGACAAAATGTCTGACCCTCACAGGACATTGGAATTACGGCTCAAATAACTATTTCATGCTGTTCCCTGAGGCAGTTCACCCTGCTTCTTTCCCCATGATACTGGGATCTGAATGAGAATCTTGGAAAAAAAAAAGTTGAAAAATAGATTTCATACCTTTTTTTTTGTCTGATGAGGTCAAACGGCATGACTCTTTCCCTCTCTCCCCACCAGTTATTAATTTTGACATGGGAAGTTAGAGAAGTGTTTTGAAAGACAGCAGGAGATAGTTAAAGAGAGGAACAAGTCAGAATGGGGAGAGCTAGGAAGATGTGAATCACTGAACAGTCTAACCAGCATGAATATTCTGTTCTCTCTTTGTAAAACGCTGCAGCATACATGGAGACAGACTTCCATAAACAAGTGAAATGTGACAGATTGAATCATTATTGTTTCGTCTCAGCACCCCAGGCACGCTGTCTTCAGTGCTGCATGGATAGAGGCAAGATAAATGCAAGATGAAGGTTGTTTCCTTGCCCAGCTGATGGCCTGAAGCAGTTGGAGACAATCTTGCTGCATTAGTCCATGGAAGCACGTGCATACGCCAGCAGTGCTTCGTTGGGAATCCAGCTGCAGCCATTAAACCTGGCTTTCACCATTCAATATGCAAACGTCTCACCTAATATCACCTTTAAAGCTGCTGTTTGAATTAAAGGCAGTTTACGAGCACCTCCAATAGTAATGTATTTTATCCTAAAATAGGTGTCTTAGGTAGGTGAGCCTGTCACCTGCCTGTCTGACTGCAGATACGTTGAAGAGTGACAGCCTCACTGAGAGGATTAGCATGTGGACAGCTGAATCTAGCTGAGGTGGATTCCACCCTTTAACTTCACCAGCACTTGCTGGATGTGAAACCTTTAGGGTTGACCAAAACCGGGGAATTTCTGGCACTGCACCATACCCAGGAAGCTGGAGGATTCCACCCTCAGCTGTTATGGGAACTCGAGTGCTTCTCGAGTTTCTAAAGTTAAGCCTTTAGAGACCAATGGTCTCTGAAGAAAGAATTTTAGTACATACTGAAAGGGACTATGGAAAACAAACCCCATCATCTCCTTCAGAATGCACAGAGTCTCTGTTGTAGCACAGTTTCACAACAGGAACATCCCCGAGTTCAAACTCACCTTCTCTTTCCTCATCTGGGGAGAGCAGCACACTGCCTGACCAACATCACTAGCAAGGCTACCTCTTCCCTGAACATCTGTAGCAAGCAAATTGAAAAGATACAGCCTTATGACTTTGTTCACTTCCTCGCTACCTGCTTTTGGGATAGAAGGAAATAATCAGACCTCGATTCACAGTAGAAAGCAGCTCAAGCAGCCTCTAATTCTGTGAACGAAGTCAGCTCTGAGGAGAAAGGAAGACCCAGTGGTTAAGTGGTTTCGTAGCCTGTAGAATCAGCACTCTCTCTGCCACAAGCTATCTGTGTAACCTGAAGAAAATTTCCAATTGATTTGAAGAGGACATGAACATTTGAGTGTCACTTAAGCTCTGTCTAAGCCTACTCCAGCCTTCTGACCCAGTGCCCATTTTAGGAAAGCTAAAAATTCTACCTCCCTGCTGCAGCCATCTCCAGAAGACATTGACCCCATCCTCCAGAAGTGTGTCTCTCTCCACTGGGCACTCAGGGAAAGCCAGGTGGTTAGCTGTCTAACTTAAGCTTCTCAAGAATATTTCCTAATGTTGACATGGCCCTGTGCCATTCGTCACACACGCATAAAGACTGCCTGGTACAGATATGGCTGCAATGGATGCCCTGTGGATAAATGACAAAACATCAATAATTTTGCCTTCCACTGTAATGGAAGTGGGGGAAACCTTCTCTGACTTCTGTCGAGGTGGAAGAGAATGCCAAAAAAGTCACTCACGGTTCTCATATATTTATTGTATGACCTTGGAAAGACTGATTTCTTGTTCTGCAAGACACATTTCATGTCTCCAAAACACATTTAAGATTTGAATCTATTTCCTTAATGAAACTAATTAATGAAAGCTAGGTGGTCTTTCTCTCTCTTGAGATTAAACATACTTCCTGTGGTTTGCGTGCTGAGTACCATCTAGTTCTTGTGGCAGATGTCAGTCTGAACAACCTTGACACCACAGAGACATTTTAGGCTATAGACACAAAGTTATGATGTTGTATTTTCTTGGTTAACCTTAAGCAATCATTTAAGACCAAAACTGCTAATGCTAGGTCTCTGAATAATGGCATCTTATATTACAGAAGTGTATTTAGAGCAATTCAGTAGCACTTGTCCATGGAAAAGGGTCCTCAGAATGAAGCTCTCCTTATCTTGAAAATTATCAAGATGATTCCTTACCTATAGCCAATTTCTAACCAGCAGGAGAAGAAAATGTTTGATCTCCTTTCTTCCATTTTTTTCCCTCTTCCCTTCCCCTCACCATCTCTCCAAAAGCATGACAGAAAGCATTAGACAGAGTGCAATGGCAAAGATACCATCCAGGAATTTCTCACCTTTTTGTGGGTTCCTTGGAATTTCAGTGACTGATTTGCAGCAGCTGCCTGGTATGGATCCACTGGATAAAATTGTCACCTGAATTCTGTGACATACGGTCCAGATAAATTCCTTGTGTCATACTGTAGTGCTGGGCTAGTTAGACACTGTTTAAAAAGCCACGGTCTTTTCAACGTGACATCCGACAGCCAGCCAATCACTCTCTTGGGGAAATATCTAGTTTGTGTTGTGTGGTCACTTAGCTTTGAAATACTTCCCCCTTCCCTCTTTGTACAGAACCTGTCACTGTCATGGTTCTGGAAATGTTTTTTTACTACTTCTCCCTTCTTCAGCCAGTCTCACAATACAAAGAAAGCAAGAACTGTCTGTACAAAATTGTACCTTGCCTCTTGCACTGATCCTTTGTTTCCTACTTGTGTCCCTGAGATGCTCTAGTTTCACAGTCTTTGAAGAGGATGCCTTACTGCCGCTCAGGGTCGCATAGATTGAGAAATTGTCAGCCCTCTTCCATAACGCCAGCTGATGATTTCACAACCTCCCTTAGCACAACTTCTCATTCCCTGAGGACCTACTGTCCCTGCCAAACTGGCCTTAACACACCCATCACCACAGAGTGTCCTCTTCTGACCCACAGCCTCTCCCAACAAAAGTTACCTCCCTACTCGATCCCTACTGCTTCACACAGCCTTTCCTGGAGGAGGGTCCCCCCAAGCTCCATAGCCTTACCACACCTCAGCAGCTACAATTGCACAACCTCTGCTTGTGCTGCCTTCAATACACTATGCTTCGCTTCTGATGTCATGAGCTCTTTCGATGCAACTTCACACCCCACAGTATTACCTGCCACTTCATACTGTCTTTCAGCACAGTCCTTCACCACACCTCAGGCACTTCCGATTTCACAAAATCCCTCAAGGCAGCCTCCAGCCTCAGTTCCAGTTTCACAACTTCCCCTAAACAGTGCCTCAGCCCCATCCTGCCCACCATCAAATTCACACCTCTTCACCAGCCATATGTCTATCAAGACAGTCCCTTGCCAGCGTTCACTACCCACCCACAACACCTCACTCATCTTCTCACCGTGCACAGTCCCTCCATGTGCATGAGCTACCACCACCATGGTGTCCGGATCCATGTGCCAAAGTAAGTGGAGAGAAAATGGAGAAAACACCTTTCTCTTTTCCTGGCAGTAAGCGCATCCTTATAGGGAACTATTTTGCAACAGGAGAGACCAGGATCAAGGGATTTGGGCTTGCGCATGAAGTCACTTCTGCTAGTCCCTTTGGCTAGGGAAACAAAAGGAGATGAGTATGATGCTGGGCAAATCACTGCCACGTGAGTGAGTACAGAAACTGGCATATCTGGCTCAAATTAGCTTTGCAGGCCAGATACTCGATAGTTAACCTCTAGCTTCTTCCATTGTTTGTTGTTCCTCTTCCTTTCCCAAAGATTGTAATGCTGTTTTTACTTTCTTACCCAATATTCTGTTTCATATAGTGACTACTGTTAACCCTTGTTAACCTGGCCAGGACTCCAGGCTACAGTGTAAGATGATATTTAATTTAGAGGACTTTTTTCACCCAGAGCAGTATTTAACCTCCTCATTAATTCAGGGATTTCCATTTTCACTGCATGGATTGTTTGCATTCTGTGTCGGGAGGTGGTTACCTTACCTTGGTTGTTATTGGGACATTCTAAACTTCAAGAAATGTCAACAAAACAAAGTAACAGGCAGTGGATTAAACTATTTATTGACACCCATAAGTCAGAAGCTAAAAACACGGTAGACTTCAGAGCAGCAATGAGTTTGAGTTGAACTGCTGCATGAATTGCGATATCCATTTGCTTTATTGTGTTTCATATCATAGATTCACCTTTGACTGAAGAAGTTTTAAGTTAAGAAAGATGAGGCTTTTGACAGCAAAATTGCGTAGAATCATAGGATGGTTTGGGTTGGAAGGGACCTTTGAAGATCATCTAGTCCAATGCCCCCGCCCCACCATGGGCAGGGACATCTTTCACTAGATCAGGTTGCTCAAAGCCCCATTCAACCTGACCTTGAACACATCCCATGATGAGGCATCCACAGATTCTAGGGGCAACCGTTCCAGTGTCTCACCACCCTCATCAGAAAAAATTTCTTCCTTGCGTCCAATCTAAATCTACTCTCTTTCAGTTTAAAACCATTGCCCCTTGTCCTGTTGCTAAAGGCCTTGTTGAAAAACCTTTCTCTGTCTTATGAGCCCCCTTTATCTATTGAAAGGCCACGAGAAGGTCTTGAGGAGCCTTCTCTTCTTCAGGGTGAAGTCTCTCAGCCTTTCTTCAAAGGAGAAGTGTTCCAGCCCTTGGATCATTTTCATGGCTCTCCTCTGGATCTACTCTAACAGGTCTATGTCTGTCTTGTACTGAGGACCCCAGAGCTGGATGCAGTACTCCAGGTGGCATCTCACCAGAGCGGAATAGAGGGGGAGAATCACCTCCCTAGACCTGCTGGCCATGCTTCTTTTTATGGAGTCCAGCATATGGTTGACTTTCTGGGCTGCAAGCACACATTGCTGGCTCATGTTAAATTTTTCATCCACCAGTATCCCCAAGTCCTTGTCTGCAGGGCTGCTCTCAATCCCTTCATCCTCCAATCTGTACTGATAGCGGGGATTGCCCCAACTCAGGTGTGGGACCTTGCACTTGGCCTTGATGAACTTCGTGAGGTTCTCATGGGTCCATTCCTCGAGCCTGTCAAGGCCCCTCTTGAGGCCCCCTTCCCTCAAGTGTATCAGCTGCACCACTCAGCTTGGTGTCATCTCCAAACTTGCTGAGGGTGCACTCGATCCCACTGTCCATACCAATGATGAAGATATTAAATAGTATTGGTCCCAGTATGGACCCTTGAGGGACACTGCTCGTTGCTGGTTTCTACTTGGAGATTGAGCCATTGACTGTAACTTTTTGGATGCAGCCTTTGTCTGCCCTAAGTAATTTTGTTCAAAATCTAGATGTCTATTTCAGACCTCATCCCATCCTAAAATCAGGTCTGAGATAGATCAGGTGAATCAATTTCTGGAGAGCTCTATTTCTTTCCATAGGAAAGCCTAGAGTGACAAATACTCAACTCTGCTGACTTCCACATGCGTAAAAGAGCTGACTTCTTCCCTCGGTTTCCCCATTTGTAAAAGAATGATTTTTTTTTACTTACTCTGTACTTTGCTGACCTTTGCTAAAGTGTGCAATTTTTGCAAGAGGCTTTGTTCACTGGGTTGCCAGTGATGAAATTTCATGCAAAATAGGGCTCGATGGCTCACCAAGATGTAACCCAGGCCATAGTCTGTCTCTGTGAAAACTTAACTTATCATAACCACTACAGGGAGAGAAGCGTGCCTAACCTGCCCTTCAAAAGACTACTGTGGCAAGTAACTCTTTGCTACCCCCAGATCATGCCGCCTCTCTCCTTACTACTAGAAATCTCTCTGATTTTTTTTTGATGAAGATTTGTGTTTCATGTGTTTTCTTTTTGGAACACATGAAGATTTTAAATACCGTTTTATTACTCACGAGGCCATAAAGCCAAAGCAGTGGATCAAATGGGCCTCTACACTTGGGGAAACCACAAAGCAGGGCTTAATGAAAGACTCTGGAAAGCATTAACTGGACGAGGTCACTGCACAGGCTTGTCCAGTTTAATATTCAGCTAATCCATTGGCTGTTATTTCTCCTGGAGAAATCCTGAAGCGCCTTCATAATATTATTATCACTGACCGATGGCTATTTCTTTAAAATGTGTTTGCTTAAGCTTTTCAGTCAGGCCAGAATTAATTTCTCCTCCTTTGCTCCTTCCTTTCATGCCTTCCTTTCACCAAGCCTCCGTGCCTCCCTCCTCCATCCCCAAGAGCCCTTCAGGTGGGAGATTTCCTTGGAGAGGGTTAAAGAGTGCTACTTAAACGGTTTTCTTCTCAGCCTTCCTTCTGCTGCTGTGTTGTGAAGGCATCATCCAGGGCACACAGGCCAGGCCACGCTATCCAGACAGCCCATCACAGCAGTTCTCACACAGGCAGGTAAAAAACAAGATACACTTGTGATACATAAAAGCAAGAAATTAAATTAGATGGGATTGTACAGTAAAAGGCACCTCCTAAGCAAGTGTTGGAAGCTTTCCAGAAGCCATTCTATGTTCCTTAAAGACTCTGTGCTCTAACACATCCCTACCCAGGAAGGCAGGCGTTAAGGAGATAAAATCATACAGCCCTTACACAAAAAATTAGATCTCCAAACACAGAGGAGGTAAGTTTTCCAGGTTCTCTGGATTCTTTCTTTTCTATTTTTGTTTCCTTTCTTCTTTTCTTTTCCTGATTTCCTTTGCTCTTTTGTTTCCCTTCTTCTTGAACAAAAAAAGAATTTTTCACTGAAGTTATCAACTGTCTCTGGCTGTCTTTGGCTGAAACCATGCACAGAGCTCGTTCTGTAGTCCCAGATTAGGTTATCTGGTTATTTTGTTTCCCATTAATCACCTGAGATTTTAAGGAGGAATGCTTGCAATAAGGAGACGGTGCAATTTCTCATCCTTTTTGAAATGTTAGTAGTCCACACTGTATTTATTTTATTTCACAATTGATTACATTATACCGTATACCTCTAGCCTCTCCCTGAAAAGATGCTTTTAGAGAGAAGATGTAACTTGTGGGAATCCTCTACTGAATTAGTTGTTTCTCGTCATCAGAAAAATAGGCACCTCCAGCATGTGATTCATCCCGTCTTTAAGTAGGGGCCTTAGGCTGGCCATGAATTGCCCTGCAAAGGCAGCAAAAAGAGTGGATATGACTGGCTCAGATACAGGTGCCTACCTGATGTAAATCAGTGAGATGGAATGAGGCAGATGAATATATTGCAAAATGCAATTTAGTGGTCGTGACAGGGGCCTTCCCAAGAGACACATACAGTAAAGCCAGCTGTTGTGAATGAGTCGTATCTTTAGAATCCTTTCAAAACCATACACCTTGTTTTAGCTTAGGAGTTTCCCATCTGCTGTTACACAGGAATATAGTTTTCCTCGTTCATTTATCTCTTGGTCACTCCGTTCTGAACCACTGATTGCCTAAACGTGATGCTGAGACTGGTGGGGTTGGCTTCCAGTTCTGCTCTGGCCTAGGTGGAGCCCAGTTGTTTCTCTTCCACGGGCTACGGCACAGCCATAAATATGTACCCATTTTGTCCTTGTGTTTTCTGTAGAAAACTATGCCAGTGCTAAGGGAAAAGAGGAGGGATGGGACGGATCGCAACTTGGTAATAGTAGGTAGAAAGCGATATCATAGAATCATAGAATCACAGAATCATAGAATGGTTTGTGTTGGAAGGGGCTAGAGGTCACCCAGCCCAACCCTCCTGCAGGGAGCAGGGACACCTTGAACCACATCAGGTTGCTCACAGCCCCGTCCAACCTGGCCTTGGATGTTCCCAGGGATGGGGCCTCCACCACCTCTCTGGGCAACCCCTGCCAGGGTTTCACCAGCCTCACCATAAAGAATTCCTTCCTTAGATCCAGTCTAACCCTGCCCTGCTTCAGCTTAAAACCATTACCCCTTGTCCTGTCCCAGCTGGCCCTACTAAAAAGCTTGTCCTCCCCTTTCCTGTGGGCCCCCTTTAAGCCCTGAACGGCTGCACTCAGCTCTGCCCACAGCCTCCTCTTCTCCAGGCTGAACGACCCCAGCTCTCTCAGCCTGGCCTCATAAAAGACGTGCTCCAATATCGCATTGTTCTTATTGATTTTTTTTCTTGGAGGTATATAAAAAAATTAATTATCCATGTAAATTTTACCCCCCTTCTTGAATATCTTTTACCTACTATTAGTATAGCCGTAAGCACAGGAAAAGTCCCTAACTTTCCCAACTTCCTCTCTAGGTTTTACTTTGTGGGTTTGAGAGCAATTTTGGGTTTTCTCCTTTTCAGTGTTTCCTGCGGATGCTTTGATCAGTTTTTGCCTACACAAGAGTTTCTAATTTTGCTGTAATTTTAAATAGGTGCTAGATAACTTGAAGGAACTGCATCATTCCACAGGTCTGCTTGGATCACCTGCACAAGCAGGGAGGAACGCTTGCATTTTCATTCAGCAGGACTTGCAATGGAGATTTTTAACAGCAGTCGACTGGGAATGTTTTGATACCAGGGTGAATCCCATTCAGCTGATAATTTGTTTCCAAGAGGTGATTATTTTTAGTTAAACTCTATAAAGAATTTAATCTAGTTCTTTCCAGCCTTCTTTGACCAAAGGGTACCTGGGTGCATAATGGCAAGTTGGTAAAGTTAAGGACTAAGTCTTTTTAAAGATGTAGATCATTTATTTACTAGTGACATGTACTGCTCCAGGGGCTGGAACAGGCCAAACCAAAGAAGCCCCACACTCACGCTGGAATGTGACCATGTCTGAAAAGAGAAACCATAGAGGTGCAGAAACACCTAGAGTTAAGCCGTAGCACCAAAAAAAAAAAGAGGTCTGTTTGTAGCATTATGGAAAGCTCTGAGCTACTTTCAGGGGACGAAAAGGATTATTCTCTGAAGTCAGCTTTACCCTGGTGATGTTAATTTACTTAGGCTTCTCTTAGTCAATAGAAAAAGAGGGAGTTCTGTAAAGGACCTTAGTTTAGCTGTTCTGCCCATAGAGAGACTTTGACCACTGGCTAGATTGGCTTCACTAAACAGAAATTAACCCTTGAGAATATCCCCCAGAGCATATCACAAATCAGTATAAAATAAAATTTCTACAGTGCTGGGACAGAAGATCTGAAAAGATCCTTTCATTCTTCCTTCCTCGCAAAGGAACATTGCTGAGATTTAGAGCAAGCTAAATGCAAGTCATGTGAAATTGTTTGCTGTTTTCACCATGATAGATAACCTCCCCAGAACTCATTGTTCAGCCCATGAAACTGCAAATTTATGTTTCAAAATGTATTTACGCAAGAGATTTTTTTTTCTCTGCGGGTGGTTTCATTTCCCCTTTGAACAACAATTCAAAGATCATTTTTGCTTATAAAATAAATCAGCATTCAAAGAATATTTCCAGGTGTTCTTAAAGGCACTGTTCTTACTGACTTGGTCTACCCTGAGGGCAAACATGCTATTAAACATCGGTAGCCACTGTAGTGCTCGAGGTTAGCGCTCCGGCTTTGTCCTTAGCACACTAGCCATAGATCAGGTCCTTCAAAATCCTGGAGGACCAGGATGGAGGAACATACCTCAAAGTGCACCTGTCTCAGTGTGGTAACAGCCATGGCTGAAGTCTCCTGCAAGGAGAATTAAATACTTCAGAGGGGGAAGGGAAAAAAAAAACCACACCAAAATTTCCACTTCATAAATGTAATGCTTATCCTATATATTTCTTAGTCTGCATGCACTTCTGATAAAGAATTCATTATTAAGAATGAAAAAAACTGGTGAATCATTTGTCTTTATTTTTCCATGTGCCTAGGCTGTACATTGCATATCGCTGCTCAACGGATTGACATGGAGAATGCAAGCAGTGTGAAGGAATTCATTCTTCTGGGCCTCTCGGAGAATCAAGGGGTGCAGAAAATATGTTTTGTGATATTTCTGTTCTTCTATATGATTATCGTGGCAGGAAATCTGCTCATTGTTGTCACTGTAATTAGCAGTCAATGTCTGAACTCCCCCATGTATTTCTTCCTCTGCTACCTGTCCTTTGTAGATATCTGTTACTCTTCCGTCACAGCTCCCAAAATGATTGCTGACTTCCTTGTTGAAAAGAAAACTATCTCCTTTGTGGGCTGCATAGCACAGCTCTTTGGTGTGCATTTCTTTGCCTGCACAGAGATCTTCATCCTCACAGTGATGGCCTACGATCGCTACATTGCCATCTGCAGACCTCTCCACTACACCACCCTCATGACCAAGCGTGTATGTGGCCGGATGGTGATCGGCTCGTGGGTAGGAGGCTTCGTGCACTCTACAGTGCAGACTCTTCTAACCATTCAGCTCCCCTTCTGTGGCCCTAACAAAATTGACCACTACTTCTGTGATGTCCACCCCCTCCTAAACCTGGCCTGTACCAACACCTACGCTGTGGGCATCATTGTTGTTGCCAACAGCGGAATGATAACTCTGAGCTGTTTCTTCATCCTGGTCATGTCCTACATTGTCATCCTGGTTTCCTTGAAAAGTCAAACATACGAAGGGCGATACAAGGCCCTCTCTACCTGTGGGTCCCACATCACTGTGGTGATCCTGTTCTTTGGGCCATGCACCTTCATCTACATACGTCCGTCGAGCAATATGTCAGAGGACAAGAACGTGGCGGTGTTTTACACTGTCATCACACCCATGCTGAACCCAATCATCTATGCGCTAAGAAATGAGGAGGTGAAGAGTGCCATGAGAAAACTGTGGAGTAGAAAAGTGGGAAGTGAAAATGGAAAGTTGTAGAATTGTGGTAACATTTCCAAAGGGTTGGAGAAAATCAAGCACCTTTCACTATAATTTCTTTTGTGAAAATTCCCCAAGAACTGCCTTTCAAATAGAAGCTTGCTGTTAGCTCCTGTTCTAATTAGGAAGACACTGAAGGTTCATCTTTTGATTTGAAAGACATTGTGAACTCTGTGACAAGCAGGCATTGTTCCATTCTCTTGTCAGCTAGCGCGGGCCCAGGCCTGGGGCTCCTGAGCACTAACTGAAACACCAGTGTTTAAATAAATACTAATAAAATACTGAAAGTGTTGTCCAAGTAAAGCATCCCATTACTCGAGTATAAACTTTCAGATGAACTCCATCTGCTTTGTACTTCATTCAGCCAGGAAAGAGAGGACTATGGTCACCTGCTGGTGGAAACAGTCATCCAAAAGGAGGCCCCTTTCTGCTTGCAGTAAATGCCTTTTTATGACAACCACGTTGTGGTATCTTGAATCCATGGGTTAGCAGTCAGCAACCTGATATTAGGTGCTAGTTGGGTCATTTGCTAATGCAGGTAACAGGAGGGGAAGCTTCTCTCCTTCCCCTGCCAGTGCAACAAATCCTTTCTTGCAGTATTCAAAGTCGGGTTTGATGGGGCTTTGAGCAACCTGATCTAGAGGTATTTAAAAGCCAGGCAGACGCAGTGCTTAGGGACAGGGTTTAGTGGTGGGATGGCAGGGTTAGGGTAATGGTTGGACTTGATGATCTTAAAGGGCTTTTCCAACCTAAACAATTCCATGATTCCATGATTTTAGTGAGAGATGTCCCTGCCCCGTGGCAGGGGTTTTTGGACTTGATAATCTTCAAAGGTTCCTTCCAACCCAAACTGTTCTATAATTCTATCTGCTTCACCTATTACTGATGCCATGCTTCCAGCCATCCCCTCTATCCTTCAGCTCTGACTCAGGTTTTTTATTTTAATGTTTAGACTAATACAGAATCATAGATCTAATGAAAGACACCTTGCTGACTGTAAGAAATGAAGGAGTAACCAAAGGCGGCATTTGGAGGCATGATTTCATGTGTCAATGGAAAAAAAAAATAATTATTTAGGAACTATTCCAGTATGCAAGACAACTCCTAACCCAACAGAGCACATTTACACACCCACACAAGGGAAGAAGTGTGTTTTCCATGGGAACAGCCGCTACACCTACTATTGCAGGAGGGAAGAGAAGAAACATGAGGATGAAAGACCAAACCAGTTCAGTGCCGTTAAAGCTGTCCCAGGGTGATAAGCTATAGCAGCTCAGGGGCTCCACCTGAGGAGCCACAAGGAGACAAGAGACCTTAGCCCCCACCTTGCCGACAGAAAACCACTGAATCAGCAGAGCAAGGAAGGAAAAGACCTGCTTGGTGCTATCCAAAAGCACTATCACCCGCACCTGTGTCACACCTTAACATGACTTAAGTAGGATTCAAGGTTACAAAGCATTCCTAGCCCAAGCTAGGGCTTCTAACGTTATATATATATATACACAAAATTATATATATACATATATGTATTAAAAATAGGGGTTTTTTTTTAATGCTTTGGGGGTGAACACCAAGTTTTTTTCCTGGAGGTCCCATTTCTGGGTGCTGCTGGGCAAATATTCAACCATAGCACAGACGGTGTCACTGAAAACAATCTTGGGCTCCTCTACACTTCGGTAAGAATTCTTCTAAGAACTTAATACTGCACAAGAGTTGCTTCTGTGTTTTGCATTGTCTCAGTAAAATTATCTGATAAGCAGTGAGGACTAACCACAAACCTTGCTAAATCTTTGAAGTAATTTCTGGGTTTACTTCTTGTTTCAAATTTGTACAGCCAATGTTTAAGCGATAGCGCAATTGTGAATTTATTTTTTTTTGTGCTATCAACATGCAATGGTAGGAACAAGTTAATAAGAACACATGTGAGAAATATTAGATTGGGACAGAAAGCAGAATGTGTATAATGTCCTGTGTAGGAGACATCTTTACTTCAAGAATGTTTGATTGCAAAGGTAAGGTGAATATAAATCTTGCAAATGGCCAGGGGTGATGTTTATTTGAACCAGAAATGCTTCCAGAAGAAATACCTGTCCAATAGTACATAAAATCTATTTATCTGGACAGCATTAGAAAGCCAGCCAGTGAACAAACAAGCAAGGACGTAAACCCATACTCAACATAACAGTCTAGATGACCACACCTCAACATCACTCTCCAGAGGCTACCCTAATAGCCATACAATTTTTAGCTCCGTGTCCGCTGATGATTTCTGACAAAACTTCATATGCCTCTGGGATCTCATTACTCCTGGTAGTCTTGTGCTTCTGCTGCGTGATTTACTTTCAATATTTCTGCTACAATTTCCCCCTCTTGCGAGAGATAATTGTTCTTGTAGATGCTCTTGGAAGTTGTTTTTTGCAGAATGAGATATGCTGATGATAGGCTCTTCTCTTCAGCCACTGTAGGTTTCAGAATTGGCAGAGATATGGACTGCTTTCACAACATCTAAGCAGCAACTTGCAGCTGAGACATTCTGATGAAACCACCTAACGTGGTCAGAGGAGGTCATCAGAGCACCAACAGCAAAGAGGCTGGCACATATGAACTGTGTAAGTTTTCTGATATTCTTCCTTTGTTTTGTTAACTCATCTCCTACCTTTGAAAACAGGCATTTCTGGTGAGTGACTTTTGCGAGGTCCATTTTATGAATTGGAAAAAAACCCAACTACATATTTTTCAGCCTTTGTTTTAGTTGGTGTCTTATTTTCTTTTTCCCCCAGTTACATGCTGTTTCCAGAAAGATCTGTCAAAAGGATGTTGTCAGTGTTACAGAAAGGACTCAGGAGCTGATGACAGCACTATGTGCTCAGTCCTACATTGTCTCAGCTGGCCATACTGGACGACAATGGCCACGACACACATGCTTTGGTCTTCCCCACAGTGCTTTCCCTCTCACAGAGGGGCATGGAGATAAGGATGGAGACACTAAAGAGCCTTTCCTCTGCTGCCCTAGTTGGGGAGTAGCCAGGAGGTGAGGCAGAGAGCTCAGGAGAAAGAACTGAGCGTCCTGTGATTGTTAAATAGAATTCAGACCCCCAAAGGGTTTGCTGATATCGCAGACAAGGTTTTCCACCTCTATCTTCATGTATAAATTGAACACTAGCGATACTTATATACTGCACGGGAATGCCGCAAAAGTGAATTCATGGTGGTTGTGAGTAAAGGAGGGTCACCAGCGGTGCATTCCTTACCCCAGTGTCACTACAGGTGTATTTATGAGGTGTTCCACACTAAGTCCAGGACCTGAGTGAGATATACAAACCCCTGCTAATGCACCACTAATGCAAATCAGCTCCAGATTAGTTCATTCATGTACTGTAAGAAAAGCAGTCCAAGAAAACGCTGGCTGGCTCTTTCTGTGACTGAATTTATTCAGGTCTATCGCAGTCAGAGAGATAATAAGGAGTGGTTCTGTTGCAATCCCTTAGAGGACTGAAAAGGAAAGTACAAACACTGCTTGTACAAGGACTTTCCTCAGGCCGTGATCAAAGTGTTAAGACTTGAATTATAGCCGCACTGTCTCTTTCAGTCAACCTTTATTTCCAAATCAACAGTATAGGGTAAAAGTGGGTCTTGAGGGGACCTGGTAATTAGGCTTCCTTTTTAAAAGAAGCAAAAGTGAGCACTGGGTTTCTGAGGGTATTATTTCTACCACCATCCTCAAATAAATAATCTGAGCTTCTTATTATATATGTCAATAATACATTCTGCTTTGGATATCACCTGTTATTCCTTGAGGGAAGCATTGACTTTAAATGGAAACTGTCCCAAAAAGACAGCAAAGGAAATGTGCTTAGTATTTAATACACCAGTGGTCAGTACGTGTGTATACTGATAGTGTCCCATGTCTAATGCCATCTCTTTTCTGTGCTTCACGTCCTGTCTACATGGTGTCTATGGAGAACAAAACCAATGTGACGGAGTTCATCCTCCATGGGCTGACACAAGATAAGACAGGAGAAAAAGTGTACTTCTCTTTAGTCTTAGTCTTCTATGCACTATCATTCTTGAAAACCTGCTTATCATCGTTACTATAAAGACAAGTGAACAGCTGAACTCTCCCATGAGCTACCCTCTTCCTCAGCTACTTGTCTTTTGTAGACATCAGGTTACTGTCACAGCCCCCAAACTCATTTAGGACCGTCTTGTTGAGCAGAAGACCATCTCTTTTGTGGGCTGCGTAGCTCAACTGTTTGTGGGCCATTTCTTTGGATGTGCTGAGATCTCCCTTCTCACGGTGACGGCCTATGATCATTACATTGCTATATCCAAGCTCTTCATTGCACAAATATTGTGAACAAGCATGCCTGTGGCTGGGTGGTGGCAGCTTCTTGGGTGGGAGGCTTTGTACACTCAGTGGTGCAGACCCTACTGGCCATTCAGCTACCGTTTTGTGGGCCCAATGAGATTGACCATTATTTCTGTGGTGTTCACCCTTTACTGAAGCTGGCCTGTGCTGACACCTACATAATTGATGTCACTGCAGCTGCCAATAGTGCTGTGATTTCCGCAAGCTGTTTTGTTGTTCTTGTTGTGTCTGATGCTTTTAATTTGGTTTCTCTGAGGACACACTCTTCCAAAGGGCACTTCCCACATCACTGTTTTAGTTCTGTTCTTTGGGCCGTGCATTTTCATCTATAGACGCCCTTCCACCACCTTCTCAGCAGACAAGATGGTCTCTATGTTCTACGTCATCATCACGCCTATGCTCAATCCCTTGATCTATATCCTCCAAAATGAAGAGGTGAGAAATGCCACAAAAAAGTTGTGGAGCAGAAAAGCGAAGAGGAGTGAGAAATGAAACAACACAGTGCATGTTTGTAAGATGATGTGAGCTTAAGAAACCATGGGGTTGGAACGAGAAGTGTTCAGGAGAGACTTTTCAGTAATGCTGCTCTGTTTTTAGCGCAGCTGTTCAGAATAGGGCTGACACTAAATGCAAGGTTTTATGTAACTCGTCTTCTTTGGAAACTGTCAGCTACCAAATCGGAGCACTGGGGGTGGTATTATGGCATTTACCTTCAGGCACCTCATAGCGGTATTGTGGGTATTTGTCTAGGCTTCTCCCAGCAGTAGGAAAAACAACTTGAGAGCTTGTTCTGTCCTACTAGGTCCTAAAAGCTTTAGAGAGTAGCATCTCCTTACCTTTCTGCACAAAGGAGTGATGGTGGTACCTAGCTTCCAAGAGTAAATAAGCCTTTCGGTAGGGCGCAGCGTTAGCAGCTTTTATTTAACATATTTTGATGTGCTAACACAAGGTGTCTACAACTGAGCAAGCCGCTGAGAGGAGTCAGCAGCCTTTGGGGAGACGGGACTCATTTCATAGCAAAATAGGACCATGAGAGAAGTAGGAGGTTACCTTAGGCCTCTGCATGACAGGGAGAGATGGCAGATTGTACTGAAACACCAGAAAATTAATAAACACCAATATGTAAATATGAAAAAAGGTTTTCCAGGTAAAGCATCCTATCAGTTAGAGTGTGAACTTTCAGGCAGACAACCTGCAGCTACTCTGTAGCCCATTCAGCTGGGAAGTGGTGGCCCAAGGTGTTTGCAAAATTGGTTGTTGCCTGCTTGTGGTAAGTGCCTTGGTGTGAATGCAGGCATTGTCGTATGCTGAATCCATGAGTTAGCTATTAAAAAGCTGGTACTCGGTGCAACTTTGGTCATTTGCTGATACTGATAACAGGAAGGAAATCTTCTCTCCTTCCCCTGCTGGTGCAATTTCCAGTAATAATAATTACTGTTATTGCATCTCAGTGTCAGTACCATGACTCAAAAGCTCACCAGGCTAATAGCTAAAAGCCTTCCTACAATGGTGAGCTTGAATGTTCCCATTTTTACGTTTTTGTTACCTTCTGGTGAATGTGTTATCTACTTCAGTTTTGTTCTTCCTCCTGCCCCTGGTTCCTCAAACACTCATATTGAAGCTGTCCAGTGACAACAAATGTAAAATATGCAAATTAATGCCCAGGTCCTTTTTGGACTTCCTGTGCTATAAATCTAAAATTATGGTTATTCTTGCAGGGATCAATTTCATTTAAAGGAGCCCTGCTAACACCTCTCCAAGACCTTGAGTTTATGTCATAGGTGACCTTTTTAATCTATCAGGGCAGCAACCCAAGCGTGGTTAAAGACCATAGACACTGACTGATCCACAGCTCAGTGGAATTATCAGAATAGTTTTCATAGCTTTATTTAGACACTGGATGAAATGTCATGGTTTGGCCAGTACTCTGGAGCTGTTACACTAGAATTATCTAAGGGATAGGTATCTCAGTGGAAATAAAAGAATTAAATATTTCTCCATACTGAAATACAGCTGAATTCCTAGCTGAACATGGAAAACTTTCCTCGTCTTCTTAATAAGAACGTTATTGTTGGGTTGACATTTTCCTCAGCCATTTCCAGTGTGGAAATGTAAAAATGCCCCTAGGATCTCATGACTTTGGGCAATGCTCTTCTGCTGCAAATTGACTGACTGTAGTGAAGGCATGAATTTTCTAAAAACTTATATTGGCACTAAAATTTTGGGAAGGCAAGCAGAGGAACAGGATGTGCTTAAAATAGCTGACAACTCACTTATTTGCCTCAGAGTAACCCGTGACACATGGAGATGAAATACAGGAAAAAGTCCTTGTCACTTTACAAGGGTAGTAAAATTAGAAGTAGAACATCACTGCTTGGACAAAGAATTTTTATAATTTCTCCCTAGTTCCAGACAGAATAGGAAGAGAAAGAGGTAGCAATGACTGACAAAAGAGGGAGGTTTATCTTCCTTGCTGTTAGGGCGTAAAACCAGGTGTGTAGTCACCAAGATTTCCTTTCTAGATTTCCAGGTTCTTCCTCATGGGAAGAGGCTACTCCCTTCATCTCCTGAAGATGTAGCAGAAATGGCCATAAAATTCAGTAATCACATTTCTGCTTTTTTTCTAGATTGCATGCTTTCAGAGACTAGTTTCCAGTCTTTAAAGTTCATGCCATGTGTTTGGTTTACCTTGGCCAGCTGCTGGAGACGCACCCGGCCCCTATCTCACTCACTCTCCTCAACAGGACAGGGAGAAAATGAGATAAAAAAGCTTGCGGGTTGAGATAAAGACAGGAGGATCTTTGATTAACATCATGGGCAGAACAATCAGGTCAAGACGATTTGAACTTGAGCCATAGTTCTCAGCGGCATATCACCACTGATATCTTTGGTCTGCCCAGACCTTCCTTTGTCTTGGGGAATGAACATTCATATTAGTTTTCTATTTCATCTTGATGAGGCATTCATCCAGTCTGTCCTTGGGTGACTGCAGTTTCCCACCAGTGCTACCTGTCCCAGCTCTGCAGCTTCCCTGATCTCACGCAACATTTCCTGGTGCCCGACACTGGTTCAATGAGGGGATCGGTAGTACAACCCTATATTGATGTTTTTATTACTAGAGACTTGGGGTTTTTTTTCATACAAGGGACTTCTGAGTGCTTAGAAGTGCGTGGTGTCTTATGCTCTCCTCATTAACCTTCAGGACTTGGCACACAGAAGGTCATTGAACAAATTGGTGTGCTATGGCACACCAAGGGACCCAGCCATCAAAACTGTTTAATAAGGCCCTTGGGTAGCTGCTTGGAGTTTCATAATGACATGGTTCTCACAGGTCCAGCTCCACTAGTGGAAAACTATCTTCTGCCTATGTTTAGTCCCGGGTTTGTTGCAGGAGTATTTATACGTTGTGGTGGGATGGGATCACTTTAAGGAGAAGGAAGATGCGGGAAACACAGAGGTCAGTTCTGAAAGCTGGGGAGGCATTGCCTTATTGGATCTTTCTGTCTAAATGACAGATGGAAAACAGGACATTGATACCATCACAGTAAAATTTGCCTGAAACCTGTCAGGAAAAGAAGAAATCACTTGAAAACCTCCTGAAACAAATTTCTGTGCAACAAGAAATTCAAACAAGAGCAAGGATATGGCAATTACAAGCAGGAGGAAGAAGAGTGGAATGATGCCCTGACCTGACGGATGAATAACTTGAAACAGATTTGGAGTGAATGATTGAAAATGTTTTCAGACAACAAATGCTGTGGAGTTCAGACTTGAAAGTTCATGTTGTATCAACATTTAATAACTGGGTACAGTAGTAACCGTTTTTTCCTCTCCTTTGCTTATGTCATGGCATATTAAAGCACATGTGCGTGGTTGTGTTTGTTATGTGAGAGGCAGAGAGAAATGCTTGGTAATCTGTTGAAATATTTACAGAAAAATTTAAATACCACTGTGACATTTTGGTCATTTGGATCCTTCAAGGCAGCTTCATTTAATGCTGATCGCATCATAGGTGTCTAGCACGGGGCAGGTACCTGCTCCCCATTTCTACTCAAGGATAGATGTACTATCTTCTATGGTATACGTCATCCCACTGTGGTGTAATGATCTAAACGAGGTAAACTGAGTCATATCTTTAAGTGTTTATTCCTCTTCATTGACTATACAGGGAGCCAGAGCTGTTACTCTCAGACTATGATGCCTGTTCTGCAGGCCTCTGTCTGTACAACGTCAGGGATCGTTGTAGACAGTTCGCCCTCCTTGCGGCTGTGCTAGTTCTGGAAGATTACCAAGCCCTTGTGAGAGGCAGAGGGGAAAAAGTGGGATCATCTCCAAACCAGTGCTGTGATTTGCAGGCATATAGTCTGAATTATGCATGAAGCAAACCTGTTTGATGGAAAAGAAAAAGAGTCTTTGAGAAGTACCAGAAAGTGGCAGAGAATAGAGCAGGACCTGAGGGAAGTGCCCAGCTATCAGCAAAAGGCAATAGGCACATATGAAAACCAGACACCGCTTTCTGAGTAGGAATTTTCTGCTTGCTGACTTATAAACTCTAAGGCAGAAATGAGCAGCTGAAGAATTTCCTGGTGTGACTGTAAGTGAAAATAAGCATACCTCTGCTGGGCATGTTTTAACCTCCACAAGATCGTGAATGCATTTGTCTATTGAAGAACTTTAAAAATTGCTCTGAGCAACAGAGGTAGAGAAACTGTGCAGAGTTTTGCAGCTTCTGCTATGTTAGAAAACACGTTTTTTTTGGGAGAAAGAGGTTAACAGCAGGCCTAAGAGAGCACTCAAGCTACTAAAGAGCTTCTAGCTCAACAGAGAGGAACATCAGTGAAGAACCTCCCAGACCTGGTTTCTGTGCATGTGTTTCTAGTTTCAGAGTGGACAAGTGAACTGGAGAGCTCTTTTGTCAATTTAGAGGAATGCAATTAGGAGTAGAACATGGAACAGCTTGTGGCTGAGCCATATATCATTGAGCTCGTGTTTAGCCTGGAGAAGAGGAGGCTGAGGGGAAACCTTATCGCTCCCTACAGGGAGCCTGACAGGAGGCTGTAGTGAGGTGGGTGTTGGTCTCTTCTCCCAGGGAACAGGTGATGGGATGAGGGGAAATGGCCTCAAGTTGCACCAGGAGAGGTTTAGATTGGACATTAGGAAACATTTCGTCCCCAAAAGGGCTGTCAAGCACTGGAAGGGGCTGCCCAGGGAAGGGGTCGAGTCCCCATCCCTGGGGGGATTTAAAAGCCGGGCAGATGAGGTGCTTAGGGCCAGGGTTTGGGGGTGGGATGGCAGGGTTAGGGGAATGGTTGGGCTTGATGATCTTAAAGGTCTTTTCCAACCTAAATGATTGCGTGATTCTGTGATTTTATTCTATGATATTGTGGACACAAGGCTTGAGCATGGCAAGCATTCGCTTCCATCATGGCACTTTAAAGTCCTAGTAAGCAAAAAGACCGTGTAGCATTTTTCCAGCATTCGTGTCTTTGGTCCTGTGACAGTAGGATGCGATTCCTCCCTGACAGAATGGGAGCACACACTTTGTCACACCAACTACAATGCAGAAAAATAGCGGTCGGAGTGAGTACAGGGATGAGGGTCAGTGTGGAGGGACCAGAAACCTGAAAAGGGAGTGGGAAGGCAGAAGAGAGGTGGACAGTGCTCTTTGCAAACGCCACTCACCGTAATTCATGATATGACACTGTGCTTTCTGTAGCAGGCAGAACAGCAGGAAATGCATCCTGCTCTCATCATCCATGAACCTTGGAGCTGCAGCACATCCTCCTCTCTTCCTGGTCAGCCCATGACTTCACCCCCACACCTGTGCTATGGGAGCCTGAGCTGAAGCGATGGCACTGGGAAACTTCTCCCAGGTGACTGAATTCATCCTCCTGGGGCTTTCTGATACAAGGGAGCTGCAAGTCCTCTTCTTCACCTTCTTCTTCCTGGCCTATGCCATGGTTCTGCTGGGGAACCTTCTCATCATTGTGACAGTCAGGACTGACCCCAAGCTCTCCTCACCCATGTACTTTCTCCTCTGCAATCTGTCCTTCATAGATATCTGCTGGACCTCTGTCACCTCTCCCAGGATGCTGGTGGACCTGCTCTCCCAGAGGAAGGCCATTGCGTTTGAAGACTGTATAGCCCAGCTGTTTTTTCTGCACTTTGTTGGGGCGTCAGAGATGTTCCTCCTGACTGTGATGGCGTACGACCGCTACACTGCCATCTGCAAACCCCTGCACTACACTGCCATCATGAGCCGGCAGGCGTGCTGGGTGCTGGTGTCTGCCTGCTGGGCAGGGGGTTTCCTCCACTCCATTGTCCAGACGCTGCTCACAATCCAGCTCCCCTTCTGTGGCCCTAACACAATCGACAGCTACTTCTGTGACGTGCCTCCTGTCATCCGGCTTGCCTGCACAGACATCTATGTCACCGAGTGGCTCATGGCTTCCAACAGCGGCTTAATATCCCTGGTTTGCTTCCTGTTGCTGGTCACATCTTACATGTTCATCCTGGTCACAGTCAGGGTCCGCTTCACTGAGAGGCACTGGAAGGCGCTCTCTACCTGTTCCTCACATGTGATGGTCGTCACCCTCTTCTTTGTACCCTGCATCTTCATCTACCTCCGGCCCTTTTCTACCTTCCCCTCTGACAAGCACATCTGTGTGATCTACACTGTCTTCTCCCCGGTGATGAACCCCCTCATCTATACCCTGAGGAATAATGAGGTGAAGGCGTCCATGTGGAAATTGTGGAAGCGCCGCAGAGTCTTCTGAGACAAGCTGGGTTTGCAGCAAACCTGGAATTACTTTCCTACAGACTAATGGCAGATTGGGGCGTGGGAACAGGGTTGGAATCCAACATGTAGGGCAATATCTGAAATCCAAAGGATGCATAGTTCTAGTTAAGGAATTTACCTAACCCTGGTTTCTTCAGAGCCGTAGATTTCATTGGCACTCTTGCCTGTTTTGTGGGCTTTAGGTCCCCTTAGTCCACCTATGGATTTTTCACTGCTGCAGGACAGATGAGATCTTTTATTAAGGTTTTTACTGCTCACATGGCTTTGCAATTATAATTGCAGTTTCTGATGACACTTAGAACATCCTTCTCTGCGCCCTCAAAGAGAATTCAGGAGGACCACTCTTGAGTACAGAGTGACAGCATTATGCAGCGAGCCTTGTGATGCAGTGAGTGAATTAGAAGTTTTGCTTGGGCAGAGCTCAGATGCTTGGGATGAAATTCTAAGGGAAAAGGAATTATGCTGCAGAATACAGCAGAGTGTAAATAACAACCATCTGAGCACTG
Organism: Butorides virescens; assembly: GCA_017310255.1. Lineage (NCBI taxonomy): Eukaryota > Metazoa > Chordata > Aves > Pelecaniformes > Ardeidae > Butorides > Butorides virescens. The sequence continues at coordinate 64,360 of JADKXX010009231.1, read as the reverse complement.
GATCTGCACACGTGGGAAATGTTGAGCAGCCTCTGAATATTGCTTGGAAAGGGTAAACCACCATTACACAACAGAACGTACACTAACATTGGGGTTTTTTTTAAGAAATATGGAAAAAATTTTAAGGCATGGAAAATTCTTTTCCCTGAACTACAAATCAAAAAGATCTGAATGACTGTGGTCTGTGTCAATGTCTTTTTTCCCCCTGTTGTCTTGTCTTTGCTTTTCTATGTTCGCTTTCATGATGTTCCTCTGTTTCTCATAAAAATTGATGGGCTCTTCCCATCACCGCAGCCATTCCTCTGCCATGACAAGTGATTACAACCTGTTCAAAAATGTTTCACATCCCTTCTTAAGATATTGTTACCACAAAAATCTGGTTAGAAAGGAGTTCTGGATCCTGAGTGACTCCTCTTTCCTCATCATTGGTGAAAGAAAATAATTTTCTCTACTTTGGTTCCGAAACCATTAGGTGTGTGGAAAAAAAGACTGTGCTGTCCAGAGTGACTGGTTTTAGGCCCTTGGCTTATAGACTGCTTCTTGGTTTTTGGACTGCTGCTTATAGGCATTTTCTGAATTATCTGAAATAACAGAGGCAATGTCAGTTTGGATTTAAAACTGGGTTTAAATTTAGCAAAACAGCATTTTGGGACAATGTGGAACAAGAATATTACAGCCTAGGAATCCCCGAATAGTCTTATTCCAGTTTTGATAACAAAATAAAAATAAAAAGCAGCTCCAAAAAGACTTGCATCAGGTTAACAATGGAACTTCTATGTGTATGTATAGACATCAGGAGATCAAGGTCTCCAGGGAAATCTGGCGAGTGACCCAGTCCTCACCAGAGAAACTTAAAAGCAGTTACACAGCAGCTTCTGCTTGGGTTGTACGAGAACTGCTGAAATGCACAGCGAGGTTATTTCCCAATCTGGGAAGCAAGCAACTCTGCCTGTGTTGAAATCCGCTGTTCTAGCTGAGTTGAACCGTAGCTGCAGCAGAATGATTGGCCTTCTGTCATAAAGAAGAAATCGGAAATGGGTCTTTCACCACTGATTTCTAAGACCTGAAGAACACAAAGTTTCATACTAACCAGCGTAACTGCTAGATTCCCTCCCACAAGAAGCAAAAATTAGTCTTTGTATTTACCTGAGCATGTATTATGTATCAAAGACCTCTCTTACCTTAGCCTGACAGGGTAGCGTGGCTATACCTGACATAATCAATATTTCAGGATACCTGAGAAAGTTATGGGGTTATGTTTACATTCAGTCACCTGGGTCCCCCAATCTGAAGGATGAGGTGTGTGTTTTGGCTTTCTGCACTTCAGCTGCCTGTGATGTAAGGTATGTGACCTCAGAAGTAACCAGCTTCACTTGTGTTGCTCCTCTGATCTTCTTTTTAGTTAACAACGAAGATCTGCAGATCCTGGGGTCTATTCCAAGAGAAGATGAGCAGTGTGTGAGAAGGGCTTTTTTTTTTTTTGACCATGAAGGAAGCTTAGAGTGATGAGATCTGATGGACTCACTTCTGATGCAGATCTGGGTGAGAAAAATCAATGTGCTTATCCATATTTGGAATAACTTGGGACAGTCTGTTACTGAAGCTTATTGCTAGAATCACGCTTGGCTCTTTGAACAGACTATGTCTTACATCTTGCTGTCACCACATTAATGTCTAATGCGGTGGTATAGCATTCGATACAACATAACACAAGATCGTACATTATCAGCAGTAAACAATAAATATCACAAAGTCAAGTTTCTACAAAATCTCTTCAATTTATGGAGAGATATATGTATAATAGGTAATATTAAAAATAAATGTTGAAAACCGGAAACTTTCTAAACAATTTCACTTGCGTGGGATCATAATTTTCAAAGAAATAAATCCAGTACAAGAATTTTCTCCCCTCTGACACACTGTTACTGTGCTTTCCCACCAGATGGCAGAGGCACATACGCTAAGGGTCTCCAAATGCACACACCATGCTGATGTTTACAGGTAAGTTAAAGACGGTGGTGATTTTGTGTGTTGGATTCTCTTCAGACACGCAAGGATGTGATTTTTTTAACTTTTCAGAAAACAGGCATCATTCTCTCACACAAACGAATTATTCAAACCATACAAGGGGCAACATGTAAAGGAAGAAGCGACACAATCCAGTGTTACATCTGGGGAGATAGCAACAGTGTTTGGGGAAGAAGACTAATGTTTTTATATATATGTTTTTAATAACTGAAATTTCTACCTTGCAGTAATTAACTTTCTGTACTCCTTCAGCAAACTTTATCCTTTATGAGGGTAGCAATTATATCACCAAATTCTTCTGAAGCTGAGTGTCTGCCAACAGGAGAACACAGTAAGTTTCTTTGGGCTGGAATGACTTCGGATGGATGCATACCACGTAAATCTGGGCGTCCCACTGAAGCATCTCATTCTGGAGCCTACATGGTTCAAGGTCTCTCAATAGAGAAAAAGATACCTTTAAAAGGAAAAAAAAATAGAGAAGGTCGAGTGTGAAAAAGTTGGTGCCATCTACCCATAAGCATGTATAAGTGTTGTCGGAGTCTGATCTCATCATCCAAACTCCCTCCGTGCTCAGTGGAGAGAGGCAGTACCTGGAAATGATTCATCCCATCCTCAGGAAGACTCACTCCTTGAAAATGAGAGCCTGATTAAACAGGTCACTCACGTACCACTCAAGTCCAGTGAGGAAATCTTCCTGTACGTTTACCCCAAGAATTTGAGAAGTATTTGAAGAAGTTCATCATGGAGACTTACCTCACGTGTTGGTGTGGTGTGGAAAAGGGCGTTACGGCACGGTACAAAATCATGAGCTTGGAAGCTAAGGCAGGTGGATTTCCAGGGCAGGCATTTTTACGCATGTATTTTCCATTTCAAACGTGCCTTGCCCATGTCCGTTAAGCGCAGTGCATCCCAAATACAGCTGGTTTACTGTGCACATGAAGATCGTCAGAGCAACGCGTGGTGCTGCTTGGTTTGATATTTCAGAGCTGCAGTGCATTTCCTGGGCATAGCTGTGTGGTGGATCCGGAAATGTCAGGCTTAATTTGTGTATACAACATGTCCATACAACAAGGAGGATTTATCCCTCTGAAGTTAAGCTATTTAAATATTAGGTGACTTGATCTAAGCTACTTGTCTCGGCTCCCTTTATAATAGAGGAAAGAAACAGGCCCTCTCACAAGATAAATAATCATATCCCTCTTACAAACTCATCTTAGGGATCATAAATTGTCCTCTAGACCTGCTCATATATAACCTTTCGCTACAGAGGACGCTGATAACCTGCTTATTGTTAGGTGAGATTTTTTGCATCCTGCCTCTCCTCCATCTTAGTTGCATCGAAACTCTTTGCTTGTGCCGCAGTGGTGATCTGAGATATTTCATCATCACCCAGGGAGAGATCTGGAAATGCTGTATGGAAATAGCCGAGTGGCCACAGCACCAGCTACATGTCTGTCTCTTGTAGCCATCCCTGCAGTACCTAATTCCAATTTAAGACTCAGACAATGACGGCACAGAAGACTACAACAGTTGTCCTTTGCAGATTGCCCATCCTTCCATCCGTGTTGCTCAGGAGCACACCAATACCAGTCCATTCATTATGTCCCCCGGAGAGAAGTGTGGGGGAGACTAGATTGAAAAGAAACTTGTGCCTTGATCCCAACCTTGTTTTCTGAGCAGGTGAATTGCTGCGCGGATGTGGGAGGCTTTCCACTTTCTCCTCTCTGGTAGAGCACTCTCTTAAATTAGCCCTCAACTCCCACACCAGCAGAAAGAGGAGGAAGATCAGCAGCACTGAGTCATTGATCCTCCTGGTCAAGACAGATTTCCAAATATCTCCCATCTTTGTGCGAACAATATTCCTTTCTAACGGTGAATTCCTACTTCTACAATCTTCCTTTGTATTAGAGAGAAATGCTGAAAAATTAACATGTCCTCTGGGTCAATTAGGGTAAATTTCAATTGACAAAAAAAAAGTATCACTTTGATGATTTGCAATAATTTCAGTAAAGAAAAGTTTTTATTACACATTTCAGAATGTATATTATAGAAATCATACACAATCACTTCATATTTAATAATGGTCTCTTTTAAATTAGATAAAACTAGACAGAAAAATAGGCATGAACCATATTTTATCTTACTGAGGCAAATGCTTCAATGTTATAAGATACCAACTCCCCAAACTTATCTGGCATTTTGAAGCTTCTTGATCTGAAATGTAATAACAGATCAAAGTCAAACTAGGCCAGCTGACTAGCTAGGCAGCTAGATTAAAAGAAGTAAAAATAGTTTAAAATATTCATAGATCGGGATCACTGAAGTCATTGGGAGAAATGTCTCATCTGGTGCAAAATGCCGCATCTAAACTGAGGACTTGGCCCCTCACTACAGGAAAGATGTTGCATTGCTGGAATGTGTCCAGAGAAGGGCAATGAAGCCGGTGAGGGGTCTGGGGCCCAAGGCTGCTGGGGAGAGGCTGGGGGAGCTGGGGGGGTTCAGCCTGGAGAAGAGGAGGCTGAGGGGAGCCTTCATCGCTCCCTACAACTGCCTGAGAGGAGGGGGGACCCAGGGGGGGTCGGGCTCTGCTCCCAGGGAAGGGGCGATGGGACGAAGGGCAACAGCCTCAAGTTGTGCCAGGGCAGGCTTAGGTTGGACATTGGGAACAATTCCTTCCCCAAAGGGCTGTCAGGGGCTGGAAGGGGCTGCCCAGGGAAGGGGTCGAGTCCCCACCCCTGCGGGGATTTAACAGCCGGGCAGAGGCGGTGCTGAGGGCCAGGGTTTGGGGGTGACATGTCAGGGTTAGGGGAACAGTTGGGCTGGGGGAGCTTAAAGGGCTTTTCCAACCTAAACTATTCTATGACAACCAACCAGGTCTCCAACTGATACGAGTGAACGTAGCTCCTGCAAAGACCAAGTGGCCAAGGTGTAGGATAGAGGAAATCACCCTGTAGCACACAAGGCTGGTCACCCCATGTTGGTGTGAACAGGCTGGATTCCACTGGTATTTCCCAGCTCTGGTGAATCACCACCACCTCTAATAAAATCCTTGGGCTAAATCATACATACAGTAAACTTTCCAGAACTTTTTGTGTTGTAGAGTATTAATACCTTCACTGATGATACTGGGTAAAAACATTTGTAGTAAAAATAACTTTTGCACCATTGAAGCCAATAAACCAAATCCTCAAAACAATGTAAGCAAAGCTATGGGAAGCAGGTGAGAAAGTCTTCAGCTGTTGTAAATCAATGTAAGTCTAATCAGAGCCCGTGGTCCAGTTATTCAGCTGATGTTAATTTGGTTTACTTCATTTGTTCAGCAGGTATAAATTAGGGGCCTCAAGATGTCAGAGCTGGTACAAGCTGCTGGAGTGAGTTTGTATCTGAAGTAACCAGGGGTTGTCTCCCAAAAAAAGCTTGGAGCTTCTGCTGGCAGAGGATTGCGGTTAGAGCGTAAGTGAGCGGTGTCATGGTGATGGCTCTTGGCTAAGTATCTGAAAGCTGGGGGGTCTCTGTATCCTTGGAATGCTGCTCCTGGCATACAGCAGTGGCTTGTTTCTTAGCTAAGGGCCTTATTTTCCCATTTGCAATGAGTCTGTATAGCTAAAGCCCCATATTGTTCTTATCATCATTCAGTCTCTCGAGAAGTCTGTGAGTTTTAGCAGCTTGTGTTGAGTTAAAACTGTTGCTTTAGCGTTGGTGGGTTTTTGAATTGGGCTGACTGGCCCCATGTGTCTTTTCTAGGTGAATGTAAGGAAGCTAAAACAGATTGGGCAGTGGAGTCAGAGGAGACTGGGCTGGGAGACTGAGTCCTACTGCTTGGAGAGGCAGAAGGGATGTAACCAGCCATCTTTGCCACTTCTGTTACTTACTGTTATTTGTGAACCTATTCACAAATGTAAGGTTAAATACTTATGGGATATTTAGTTAGCTTTAAGCTCTTCTGCCATATAATGCCAGCCCTTATTGCTTGTATCCTCACAGTGGCATTGGCCTGCAAAATGCTTCATGGCCTCCCAAAGCCATAGAAACTTGGCATAGCCACTCCAAATTGTTTCTCAGTGCTAGCATTGCTTTGTGCTGAACTCTGCCACTGGATGGTACAGGAGAAGTAGTAAATCCAGGAATGTATCTTTAAAAGAGGAAGAACGATGGCAAATGCAAAAGGAGGAAAAAAAATTAAGTTTAAGTGGTTGATCTATAAATAATTCTGCATTTGTCTGTCACGCCAGTCTTCAAGCATGCAAGACTTATCAACTGAAAATAATTGGGAATGTAATTATCTCCCAGGAACAGCTTATGGGAAAGTAGTCCCCCTATCTGCATGGGGGTGAGGGCACACTGAAGTAGCAGAGGCGGCCGTGCTGTAAAAATGAGATGGCTCAGCTGGACTTAGGGGAGAAGTCACAGGATTGCAATGGCAGTGAGTCTAGGAGCAGAACCCTCCTTCTGCAAACCAAGGACAGGCAGATGAGTTATCTTGGCAATTTTGGATCACCTCACTGTCTGTTACGGCCTGAAATTAGGTATGCCCTAGTCGCAGGTGGGGGTAGTGCTTTCGGCCATCGCCAGCATTCAGTTTGCACCGCTGACTGTGTCCTGCCCTCAACCGCACTTCTCGCTCTTGCTTTGGGCACTTGCTTCAACAAGGCTCGTGTCTTCTCCTCCCCATGTGTTCTCATGTCTCCTTTCACTCCCCCTGCCACTTCCTCTGCCTATCTTCTATCCCAGGCCAGAATCCTCCCATGCAGCCAAACCCACCCCACCACTGTGGTTTGCTTTCTTCTTCAAACAGCCCAGAGTCTTCCTCAACTTCCCTTGCTCTGCCTGTTCAGCCCCATCTTGGCATGTACTCCACAGCCTGCACCAGTATTGGCTGCAGCTGGTTCAGCCACCCAGGTGTGGAGGTTTCTTCACCTCCAGGCCCTGGAGTTGGCCTCACAGAGTCAGTCAGGTTATCCTTGGCCCTGAGGCATTTTTTCAGTCTGAAAGGCATTGCAATCTAATGAGGCCAGAGCTGATGTTGTCTGGTGGGGGCAAGCAGCATCTCTACATTGTCTGTTGTGTGAATGTAATTCTGGGTTGCCAAGAGTCTCTTTGGAACAGGGGACTGAACCCTGCTTTTCCAAATATCTAATTAGTGGCCTTCATTTGGGGCTGTATGTTGGTACATATGGGGAGATGGGATGAGATGCCCTCGGTCATTGATACCATAAGGAAAATGGCAGAGGAATTGAGGGTTTGGGAGCCTTGAATGAACTATGGGGACTTGTGGGACAGGGTTTGAGATATGAGCTGCACTGGCAGAGCTGGAGGGGTTGGCTAACGGCCTTCTCGGCAATTACCTTTGGCTGCTAACCCTGGATGGAGAGTGCTGTGCAGGAGCAACCTGAGGTTGGTCAAATATTGGAAGAGGTTGCCTAGAGAGGCTGTGGAGTCTCCATCCTTGAAGATATTCAAAACCTGGCTGGACACAGTCCTTGGCAGCCTGCTCTAGATGATCCTACCTGAGCAGAGGTGTTGGACTAGATGATCTCAAGAGGTCCCTTCCAATCTTAATGATTTAGTAATTCTGTAACTTGTGTTACGAGACAGCCCTGAAGAGCTGGAAGTCACTGCTCCCTGCCAAGGAGACAGGAACAAAAGGGACAAAATTGCTGGGTTTGGGAGTGGGATCTTCCTTCTCCTCCCCACCCCTTCAGTAACCACCTTCCTCTGCCACCTGCTCTACCAGGATCCTGCCATGGTGGGGTCCTGGCTGTTTTGCTGCTGTTGGTAATCTGCTTCTCCAAGGCAATCTGTCTGCTCTAACACCCCAGAAGAGGTGGCAAAGAGACCCAAGCGGGCAGGATTAACGTGCTGGGCACAAGAAGAGGCCCTTTGGGTGGCAAGTGGGTAGATTTTTAAAAAGTGCATGTCTGAGTTAAGTGACTCTTCTTGATGGTGTTTTAGTTTGGATCTCTGAGGCTATTGAGAAAGGTCAAGACTCGGTCTTGTCTCTCCATGGCACAAGGCTGTGGGGGAAAATCCCATGGATCTTATTAACTAGGGAGGACCTTGCTTGTTTGTCTGTGGAAGCTGTGGGGCCTGGGCCTCCTGTGGGGTGTGTGCTGTCACACTTCAGTTATTTTACTGTGAAAGCTTTCTTCGTATGAGGAGATCTGTTTCATAGTCTGTGTCAGTGGGGGACAGTTTTGTCACGGGGTTTCTTGGTTGCCATTTTTTTCTCTCAGCATTATGGTATGTCCCATCAAGAACAAACGTTTGTGCTGGGGAGGCAGAAGGGAAAGCGTGCAAAACAGGCATGCCAGGCTGATAATGATTAGTAGATGGCCAACAATTTTTGTCTGATGATAAAGTCCCCATCAGAACCAGTGCTAAATTTCATCTGTTTCTTTGTTCTATTTGTAATCTCAAAAATATAATTTCCTACTTTTTTTAAGTTCCACATGTCCTCTAGGGGAAGTGGCTGCTATTTCCTTTGCTTTTCTATGAGGAAACACTATGCAGATGATGGCATGTATTGATTTGAAATTACCACTATGATTCTGACAGGGGAGTCAGATGTAAAGTCCATATGGTTTTGGGGAGCCTGTCTCAAGGGGAGTGATTTAAAAGAATTGATTTGTCTCTTCAGGAAACAGCTCAGGATGGTTTTAATAAGGCCTCAGTAGATGCAGTTAAAAAGTAGGTGCCTGACAAATTGCAATGGTGCAACTTGGCAAGTGAGTTTATTAAGGATGTTTAAATTGGCTCCACTGTGCATCATTAAAATCTGAAGTTCTTTCTCTCCTGGAAATTAGCAGCTCCCTGAGTTCACACTCGGGTTTGATTATTGCCCTAATCCACAGGACAGTGAAAGACTGCCTCACAGGGGAAAAAAAAAAGTCCTTTGAAAACTGGAAGGATCTCAACAATGCTTTTAAGTCCAAGAAGGCTGAAGAGATCCTGGTCTAATCCACTTTATTTAAAGACTATGGGCCAAGCAGAGCTATTTGCACTGGGCTAGTTTCAAATCTTTCTCTTTTGGGGGACACACACTGCAGACTAATGAATCCAGTCCTTGTAGCCAAAAGTGAACTCAGAAATGGTTCTTGGCGAAGATAAGGTGAAGCCAGAGCTGTTCCAGGGCTCTGCAGATGTCTTCTGGCTGCTCTTTCTTGCCAGAAATTGGCAAACAGGGGACAAAGTTTTGAATAAAATCCCAAACTTTAGAAGAGAGGACACTGTCAGGGAATCTGACAGTGAGTACAGAGCCCATCTGCAATATGGGTTGCAGCATGGGATTATTCCCGTGTAAGCATGAAGACAGCAGAATTGCCTCAAATGAACTTATGCCTGTGTCTGGAACGCAGATGGTCATTAGAGGAAAAGGCGCCTTTTCAGCAGCCAGGCCTGTCGTCAGGCTGGGCTCACGATAAGCACTCCTAGCCAGAGAGTTTGGGACTGGACAAAGCTTGGTAATCCCACAGTTGGTCAAAATGAAATCGCTCTGGTTGTGTTATGCTGGGGATGGTCCTGGGATGTTGGTGGTGGTGGGGGGGGGTGGGCAGAAAACCCATCTCCAACAGCTGTCCCTGTGCTGGCTCTGAATTTGGAGATGTGGCCAACACTTCTGGTCTAAACTGGCAGGGACTGGCAGACCTGGGATAGCTCTAATCGAGCATATCATCAGCTGGTGCATGTCTGTATCCTGCAAATAGATTGCTGAGGTTTTTTTGGTTTGGGTTTGGTTTGGTTTTTTGGGGGGGAAATGACTGGTTTATGATAAAATATAATGTAAGAACTGTAACTTTAAAGTGTGCATCCTCAGCTAGGGATTCCTTGTGGAGACCACGGAAAAATGAACAAATCCAGTTGTAGCAAGGGACTCTGGATGACTGAGCTGTGTAGGTAAGATACACAATGGGTCTCCACTGCACTACATGTACCAGCAGCTTAGGGGTATGGGATAGCAACATCTGAGGGATTTATGCCACCCAAGTATCTCCAGACTGCTTTGAGGTATTACAAGATGAGGAATACTACTTGGGAATTTTTGGGGTTTTTAAATGATTTTTTTTTTTACCTTGAGGCACAATACCCTTTCTGCAAGCAATAGGTCATGTCTGCAGGCATTTGGGCTTAAGGCCTAATTCTTTTCCTGAGCAATGTTTCAGACCAGCTGCAATTACTGCATGTGGATTATTTCAGTACCTTGTGTGTGGAGGGGCTAGTAAGGCTGTTCTTATGAAGCATTTATGTACAGTTCACTAGGCCTTGGCAAGCATATAGTAAATAAAACCAATTGAAATAACAGCATGGCAGGCACAGCTGAGGAAGCTTTTGGTAACTGTTGATGATTTTTAGGAGAGCTTAAGGACTGTGTTTGCATGTGGCACATACTAGTGGCATGTATAGTTCACAGGCTTTATAATCCTGAGGGCTAGGTCTTTGTGGTGCTGGGCTAACAATGTCACAAATAACCTTGTTAAATGGAAGCCTGATAGATAAGGCTGAAGGCATCTCTCAAATACTGTCCTGTGTTTCTACTTCTAATAACCCATGTAAGAATATCCTTGCAAATACACAACTGAGCACTTGATGTAGACTTGAGAGCCAGCAGCCCAAAGCACTCCCCATAGACCTGGGTGAGTGTCACCTTGATGGGGCCAATGCATCCCACCCCAAAAGAAACACTTAAGATTTACGACACGAACCTCCCCTTGAAGGTGTGTATACTTGCGTGTGTCACCACACCACTGCTTCTTGGAAGTCTGCATTTTGGTGAGATCGCTAGGTATGTCATGCTGGAGGCTAGCAATGAATAGTTTAAGAGAATGTCAGGTGTTACGTTGTATTAAGGTTGGATTATTGATGCCAGGCTCTAGATATAAGGTCTCAGATTAAAATTACCAAAAGCAAATAGTAGGAAGCCCCTTTTCATGGCCAGTATTAGCACATCATCCCTCGGCTATTGGTACAGTTATGTACTTTGAAGCCTTGTACCACGTAGATCTTTACATGAGGTATTGCCCTCTTGTGGCTGTTCAAGGAAAAGATGGGCAACTGTCAGTGAAAGCGGCCTGAAGCTAGTTTAGGAAGATGGAAGGGCTCAGTTGTAGTTCTTATCACAGCTATGGATAAGATTGAGCTCTTTATTGCATCTTTCTGGCATCTGGGTTTATTAGAGTGGTTAGCTCCATTTTCTGTTGTGAAACTTTACGGGAAGTGAAAACTTCAGGGTCAGGTTGATGGAAACTTTGAGGTCAGGTTGGATGGGGCTCTGAGCAACCTGCTCTAGTTAACGGTGTCCCTGCTCCTGCAGGGGGTTTGGACTAGATGACCTCTAACGGTTCCTTCCAACCCAAAGCATTCTATGATTCTAAGTGTGATGTCTGATGGTCATAAGGCTAACTGAGGTACACAGAGAAAGATCTGGAACACAGGGATTCGTTCCAGCCACAGTTCTACACAATCATGGTGGGGATAGACCTGTGCTTTGTAACCCTTGGAGAACTCCCCTTTATCATAGAATCATAGAATGTTTTGGGTTGGAAGGGACCCCTAGAGGTCATCTAGTCCAACCCCCCTGCAGGAGCAGGGACACCTTGAACCAGATCAGGTTGCTCAGAGCCCCATCCAACATGGCCTTGAATGTTTCCAGGGATGGGGCCTCTACCACCTCTCTGGGCAACCTGTTCCAGTGTTTTACCACCCTCATTGTAAAGAATTTCTTCCTTCTATCTAGCCTAAACCTACCCTGGTTTAGTTTAAAACCATTACCCCTTGTCCTGACACAGCTGGCCCTACTAAAAAGGTTTTCCCCATCTTTCCTATGGGCCCCCTTTAGGTATTGAAAGGCCATAATCAGGTCTCCCCGCAGCCTTCTCTTCTCCAGGGTGAACACCCCCAACTCTCCCAGCCTGGCCTCATAGCAGAGGGGCTCCAGTCCTCGGATCATTTTAGTAGCCCCTCAGATCATTTTAGTAGCCCTCCTCTGGCCCTGCTACAACAGTTCCATGCCCTTCTTGTGCTGAGGGCTCCAGAGCTGGACACAGGGCTCAAGGGAAGGTCTCCCCAGAGCAGAGCAGAGGGGCACAATCCCCTCCCTCGACGCTGGCCACGCTTCTCCTGATGCAGCCCAGGGTAGGGTTGGCCTTCTGGGCTGCCAGCGCCCATGGCTGGCTCATGGCCAGCTTTTCACCCCCCAGCACCCCCAAGTCCCTCTGGGCAGGGCTGCTCTCCATCCTTTCTCCCCCCAGCCTGTATTGATCCTGGGGGTTACCCTGACCCAGGTGCATGACCTTGCACTTGGCCTTGTTGAACCTCATGAGGTTCCCATGACCCCACCTCTCCAGCCTGTCCAGGTCTCTCTGGATGCCATCCCGTCCTTCTGGTGTGTCAACCGCACCACTCAGTTTGGTGTCATCCACAAACTTGCTGAGGGTGCACTCGATCTTGCTGTTTAAGTCATTGATGAAAATGTTAAACAGCACTGGTCCCAGTATGGACCCCTGAGGGACACCACTTGTCACCGGTCTCCATCCGGACATCGAGCCATTGACCACTACCCTCTGGATCCAGCCAGTTCCTTATCCACCAAACAGTCCACCCATCAAATCCATAGCTCTTCTGACATATGCAAGAAGTCTTAATTTTTTAAGTCATGCACTGGAAACATGGCAAACTGGCTTTAAGAATGATTGGCAAACAGTATCAGTCATGTTCACAGTGCAGGAGTTATGGGCAGGTAATACTGGAATAGGAACAGACCTGTTCTTATTCCAGGACATCAGGTGGAAAGTGGTGCTTCCATGAATGAATACACAATGTGCAGATGCTTTCTGGAACCGCATGGGAATTTTAGCTCTTCAAAGTAGTGCTGGTAATTTATGTTCCTTATGACAGGGTATACATAGTAGTGCACAGATTTCAAAGTGGTTTATCTTCTGTCACTTCTGTAGGGGCTATGCAAAATTAAAAGGTTGCTCTTGTACGATGATTAGAGATTGCCCATAAAGTCAACATGGAAGGCATTTATACTGGTGCATGATGCTGTGCTAGCTGCCCTTGAACACCGGTACAACTGTTCCACAGTGTCACTCAGATTCTGCTCTTTACCCTCCAAGGATGCTGTTACCACTGCCCTGGTCTAAGGTATGCTCTTTTGCATTTATTTTGACACAATATGTGTAAGCAATGGGACTTCAGGCTCTAGAGCAAGACAAATTGGTTTGAAAACAAATTGTGGTCAAGTTATGTTAAGGCTGTAGTTTAACTGAAAGAAACTAGAACACTGGACTCCTGTGAGATGTAAAAGTTCAGTAACCTGAAATGGCACCTGAGGTGGGCTGGCAGGACCTAGGCAGGATGACACCATCTATTCCTCTTTCCTGGGAGTAGACTCAAGTATCAAACCACAGCCTTTTAAAAAGGTCCTACAAAATGAAACTCACAGGAATCAAAGGATTCAGGGTGACAAAAATAGTTTATCACACTTCCACCCCCCTTTGACAATACTCTGAAAAAGCCTCATGTGCAATAAAGGTAGCATCCAAAAAAACCTTTGGAGATGCTCCTCCCCAGACACATCTTCACATGTTTGTAAAACCTCATTAAAGAGGCGGCGCTGGCCCTTGCAGTCAAGCCAGCATTTTTGCCACTGCTTGCTGAGGTCTGTATGAATATTTCTATGCTGCTAAATCTGGACCCATCACTTCCTTAATAGATTGATTTTCCTGAGTCTACAGTGAAAACATTTTTCTGTCAGATGTAGATATTCTGATCAGATGTAGAAAGAACAAAGAGGATAGTCGTGTTTCCTGGAGATACAGATGACTATATAGTACCAGTAATTAATTCCTCGTAGCAGTGAGTATTTCTGTGTTAAGTTTCTGCTGTGTTTCACCTGAATAAGTTCCCCATTTTAAGAACAAGTGATGTTGTGGTTTAAAGCACCATGTGCTTTTTGTTTCTGCTGACTAAAATATTTCTTATGGTAGTTCAAGCTCTGACTTTGGTCCCTTTCAAGCTGGAAGCAAGCTTCTGTGAGAACATAAGATAGACGAGCTGGTCTCAGATGGGATAGTGTAGTTGCCTATTTAATCTGTTCTCTGTGTCTCTTGCAAATGAGGATGTGTTACAATATTCACACTCTCATAATCATGTTCTAATCTGCAAATGAGGAGGTGCTTGTGCCGAACTTTGCTTTATCTCTACTATGTAAATCAGTATTGAGTTACATTTGTCACAATGCAGGGTAGATCCTTCAGTGCTAAGTCTTCTAGACTTCTTTGATTTGGGAAAAAGGGCAGCAGGGGGAAGTCCAGCTAGATCCTAAAAGTACTAATACTGTTATAGAAGTCTATAGGGTAAAATATATAGGAAGGAGGGAGGCTTTTAATTGGATACTGGATTATATCTCTTTTTATATCCCACTGGATGAAGCTGAAAAAACCCAAAATGCATCTGGGCTATACTGCCTGTCTGATTACCAGGGATTTAATTCTTCTGTGGTAGCATTACTTGCTTAAAAAAAAATAGGTCTTTAGCTCCAGCTAGTAATCTAGACCTCTTTGGTGATGATATCATCACTAAATAATTCATGCTGAAAGGATTTCTAGAGATCTGTGCTCTACCTGCCTTGCTTGGAGCACAGCTATTTTCAAAGCCCAGCCAGGTTGATCGGGGCTGTGTCCAGCCAAGCTAGCCACCACACAGGAGGTATCTTTGTCTTCAACTTTCAACCCTTCAGCCTGAGAAGACTGCTTGCAAGAATTAAACTTCTTTGATGAATCACTGTTAAGCTTAATTCTATTTTGCCTTTTACATTGGGTACGTGTGAGTAAAATTTAGATTCTGAATGTGGCAATACAAGCTTGCAAATGTTTTTGAACTGCATAACAGACCAAAAAACTGCACTCTTTAGAAGGGGGATGCAATTTTGACTGTTACAACTTCTTCTTTCTTCCAGGCACACCTCTGCAATCATTTCCACAATGAAAGATAAGATGCAGAGGGTCAACCTATCTACGGTATCTGAATTTGTTCTTGTAGGCCTTTCCGATGCTCCAGAAGACCGTTTTCTTCTCTTTGTGCTGTTTTTGATCATTTATTTGGCTACCGTGGCAGGCAACATCACAATCTTTGTTGCCATTATCACAGACAGTCGTCTGCACAACCCCATGTACTTTTTCCTTGGCAACTTATCCTTACTGGATATCTTGTGTCCCACTATCACTGTGCCGAAGATGCTGGAGGCCTTGTTGCTTGAGAACAAGGTGACTTCGTTCACTGGCTGCATGTTCCAGCTGTTCTTCCTCATTGATGTTGTAGGCACAGAGATTTTTCTCTTGGCTGTGATGGCGTATGACCGTTACATTGCAATATGTCATCCACTGCAGTACATGAATATCGTGAGTATGAAACTGTGTGCTCACCTGGCCATTGGCACCTGGGTAGTAGGGTTTTTAAATTCTCTGTTGCACACATCTTTGATTTTTACACTCCTGTTTTGTGATTCTAACAAAGTTGACCAATATTACTGTGATATTCCTCCTATGCTGGCCCTCTCCTGCTCACCTACTTACAGCAGGGAACTGGTGATTCTCACAGTTGCTGGGGTCCTTGGAAGCAGTGCCTTTGTGGTCACTCTGATCTCGTATATCTGCATCCTCTCGGCTGTCCTGTGCATGAACTCTTCAGAGAGCAGGCACAAAGCTTTCTCTACTTGTGGTTCTCACTTGACAGTAGTATGCCTCTTCTATGGCACCACAATTTGCACATATGTACGGCCTTCCTTCACCTACTCACCTAATCGGGATAGGATAGTTTCTATGCTCTATGGAATCCTCACTCCTCTGCTAAACCCCATAATCTACAGCCTGAGGAACAAAGAAATTAAATGTGCCCTCAGAAGAGTGACCAGCCAGGTAAGAACTGCTTTAACAAGACAAGAACATGTCTCTCGCTCTCTGGTGTCCTCTAAAGCCCTAGCAGTTGGATCGGCACTGCAGTTTGACTGATCTTCTCCAACTTCAGCCATCTAAAAGTTAGGTGCTGGAATCTAAACTTCTCTGGACTCCCCTTACAGTTAAAAGGGAGAGATGTGCACCTTCAGAAGGCCAACTGGATGGCATAGCTTTAGGTCATTATCACAGGAGGTGATGACTTCAGCTGGTGATGGTTTTTTCTACTGAGCACAGAGGAAGCTTAGAGGAAAGCCTCAACCTTAGACATGGGTGTTGGATGTGCATCTTAGAGCATGAATGCTGGGAACCAGTGCTGTAGGCACACAGACATATACATTCTCCTGTACCGAAGTAGCTTATAGGACTGGTGCCTCTTATTGACCACACTGCTCCTGCAGAAAACATAAGCACGTCCTTTGTGGGAGATTGCCTGGAAGGAAGGCTTCTTTGCCATCATTAAGGCCATCAGTCTGGGTGTGTTTTTCAATGAGCATGCCAAGAATCCAACTGCAACACCTGCAGTACCACCAGGCACAATCTGGCCATAGTTCACACCATGTATCTCAAATTTGGTTTGCCAGGGTGCAAATCTGTGTGTATCTTGGCCATGAGGCTCTACGCTGGAATGACAAACTCTTACAGCTTGAGGTAGACCTCTGGCTGTGTCAAAGTGCTGTGGCATGTCATTCCAGCTGTGGTGCCCGGTGTTCAATAACTGATATGACTTTCTTTGCTCACTACCCCTTACTAAAATCAAGTGTCAAGATGTCTGTCTTAATGGCCCTTTTTGTGGTTGCTGTCTTGGTGTAAAGGATAAGCTAATGACTTTTCTGCAGGAACTTTTATCTTGGTGGTAACAAATGCACATTCTTAATATTAAACCAGTGAAAATAATTCAAGCTTCATCCCTTCTCAGTGGTCAGTCATGTTGACAATAGGTTCAAAAGTCAACTGTAATGACCAAAGAGCTCTTCTTTAGGGTAACACATTCTGGATTTTCTGGGGTTTATTTTCTTTTTTGCAGTATATTTCACCAACTTAAGAAAATGCACATAAGTCTACCCAAGACCACTTCAATTTCAAAGCCAAGCGTTAAGAAGTTGGCAAGGCCACCCATGCAGCTGTAACACTACACAGCTTCCCACAGAGTTCAACGTGCTGACCTACGCTAAGGTTGGGATTTGGTTTCCTAAACACAAGTTTTAATGGCATACAAGATGACCCAAGGCATCTTTCCTGGTCTGTAGCTCCTGCCCTGCAAAAAGTAGACTACGTAGAGTCACTTTTCATCTCCACCAACTGGGTGAAAAGATCAGAGGTCCTCCACTGCCAAATAGGGGCTATTTACCTACTATGAGTAGAGCAACAGAGGTCTACACAGGGTTTCCTGTGACTTTTGAATTAAGACAGTGGAAATAATTTTTTAAAAGTGCTGTTTATTCCAAAGCCATCTGACAAATCAAAGGCATGCATCAAAGTGGACAAAGGGACAGTCTGCACTTCAAAAAAAAAAAAATGTACACAGAAAACTCGGGTTGAAGCACTGTTCTGCTACTGGGGCCAGTTAACTGCTCTGCAGGGTCCCAGAAATTACTGCAGATGTTGTAGGGGGAAGGAGCAGCCATGCTCAGTTTCTGTGTAAATGTACAGATTTTAGTTGTTAAACCTGGGACTATGAGATCAGACTTGCTCAGGGCATGTTTCCCTCTTACCCCTCACTAACTTGGCATGGTTGGCATTCTATCTGTTGGGGACCAGGCTGAGGGCTGGTGGGTGCCGAGTGGGTTAGTACTACAAAAAGTGGTGATGATAAAAGCGGTCATGGAAAGAAAACTTTAAAAGCAATGAGGTACAGGACAAAAAATTAAATGATACCAAAGTAGATAAAAGTAGAAACAAAATTTTAAAAGCCGAGGGGTTTAAAAAATAGGGACAGTGAACTAGAATTAAGATGTAGAAATAAAATTTTTCAAAAGGTGGCGCTAAAGGAGGATGAGAAATAACTCAAAACTGAAGATGTCAAATGGGATAAAAGTAGGCATAGAACATTTTAAAAAGTGATAAGGACTAGAAATAAAGAAAACAAAGAATAGGGACAACAACCTAAATAGAGATGTAAAAAGTAAATATTTAAACCAATGCAGTACATGACAGGGAGGAAACAAAAAATAGGGGTAGGGGGCTTGACAAATGTAGGCATAGAAGGAAAACTTAAAAAGCACTGAGAAGGAAAACTTAAAGTGATGAGGTACAGGAAAGAACTAAAAATAGAGACAGCAAACTAGATAAAGGTAGACATAGAAATGACATTTTAAAAGCCAAGGGATTAAGAGAGGAAAGAATTAAACAATACCAATAGCAAATAAAAAATGCAGGTATGGAAAGGAAACTTTAAAAGCAAGAGCACTAAGGAAAGACAAATAATGAAGAAATTAAAATGGTGAACAGGATAAAGACAAAGAAAAAAATTAAGGAAAAAAATAAAAATAGCAGTGGCAAACTAAAATGGAGAACTAGAAAAAATCTAAAAAGTGACCGCATGAAATAAAGATAAGAAATAGTTTTTAAAGGACAGGGAATGGAAAAAAGTAGGTGTTGAATGAGTATTTTAACAGCAATGGACAATAGAGAAATAAAGAGGAAAACTAAAAATAGGGATAGCAAACTAAAACAGAGATGTAGAAAAAAATGTAAATAGTGAGGGCTCTAAGGAAAGACAAGAAATAATTAAAAGAGTGTGAAGGAAATGAAAGTAGCCATAGAAGGAACACTTAAAGTGATGAGCTTTAGGGAAATAAAGGGGAAAAAGTTATGAAATAGGAACAGCAAACTAAAACAGAGACACAGAAAGAAAATTTTAGAAGCAAGGGCACTAAGGAAATAAATAATTAAAACATAAATACAGCAAATAGAGACAGAAAAGGGGATAAAGGAGACAGAAACTTTTAAAAGCGATGGTGATTAATAAGGAAAAAAATGACAGCGAAGTAAAACACACATGAAAAAATCTAAAAAGTGATTGCACTAAGGAAAGAGAAGAAATAATTACAAATAAAGACAGCACAGGGGGAGAAAGTAAGCACAGAAACTGTATTTAAAAAGTGATAGGCATTAGGGAAATAGAGAAAAATTATGCAGTAGAGATGACGTATATGTGTACAGATGTCCAAAGGCAGGGTTGGGGCTGAGGCTGAGATGAGGTCTGAGGTTGAGGCAGGAGACAGAGAAACTTGTATTTCTGACCATCCCAGATGGGTCAAACTTGCTTCTGCAGCCAAAGCAACCCTCAGAGTTTCTTCTAATATTGGAGAGGGGTCACTCTGAAGGGAATGGAGGATTCCAGCAACAACCTAGCCAACATACACCCAACAAGCAGAGAGAGATTTAATGACCAATCCCTAAAACGTAATTTAATATATTTGGGGTTTCACTTTAAAATTTATTTGAAGGAGAAAGCTTTTCATTTGCCTTTGGTGGACTTAACCTTGTGGATGGCAACTCTGATGTGGATGTAGATGAGAATGAGGAGGATGGTTAAGGCGATGAGCGCAGGTGATATGGACCAGGCCAGCAATGATTGGAGCAGGAGAGCTTTGGGATGGGGGGGGGGCACAGCGCAGAAATGCTTGATGTTGGAATTGCAGAAGGACAGGTGGAATATAAATAATGTCTGAATTGCTGTGTTCACACAGCTCTTGAAGCAGAAGCCACCCACAAGGAGCACACAAAACCTCTTGGACATGACAGGGTAGAGCAAGGGGTTACAGATGGTATAAACGAGCCATACGCCATTGTGGCCAAGAGGTAGCACTCTCCTGTCACTGATGTAGAGCAGGAAGAAGAATGTCAAGCATTGGAACAGGCTGCCCAGGGAAGTGGTCGAGTCCTCATCCCTGAAGGCATTTAAAGTATGGGTAGACATGGTTCTTGGGGACCATGATTTAGTGGTGGGATGGCAGGGTTAGGGTAACGGTTGGACTTGATCTTAAAGGTCTTTTCCAACTTAAATGATTCTATTCTATGATTCTGTGAAGAGCTGAGCTATGCATGATGTGTATGATATGTCCTCTGTCTCGTCCTCTAAGGTCATCCTTGCGCTGGGTCTAAGTAGCTAGCATCTAAGAAGGAAAGGCTGCTGCTGAAGTACGTGGAGGTGTGGAGCCTGAAGTTGATCCAGATAAGCACAGTGATCCCCAGGTTTTCCCCTAGGGGTATGTTCTTCCTAACTGTACTGAACTAAGACATTTTGGTTTTGTTTTGGAATGGTTTCCCAAAATTATGTCCAGGGTGTTACTGGTTTTCAGTGATCCTTGGTGAGGAAGGGCACAAACCAACCAAAAAAGAAAAACCCCACAGAATAAGACAAGAGAAGCATATACATAAACAAGCATGAACAGCCTGCTGAAAATGTTAAGGTATCCTGGTTCACAGCTGACAAATATTCTAATCTAATGACTTGAGATTGTCTGCTTGCTTTCCTGTCAGAGAAACCCTGTAATTTATTGAAGCTCACCACAGAAATAAAAAAATAGTTAATCAATAGAAAATAATGGTCACAAATGGCATAAAATAGTGTAATTTGGATTTCTAAAGCCTCCTAGTATGCTGCAAGAAGTATCGAATCCTTGCTTGTTTTCCTTCTTAATGAGAACAGTCTTTGTTATCTCAAATGCCATCTTCTCATTTATTTATTTGTGGACAAATTCATGAAGGCCCCTTGATCTGGGCGTGTCTGTGTCTAGCTGCTGTCTTGGTGCCCAGAGGCCTCTCTGCCACCCCTGTACCCAGTCCTGCCCTGCAGGCTTTCGGGATTGAGCTGGGAGAGGTCAAGGGAAGAGGTGGTTTGGCACAAGGGAAGACTGTGGCCCTCCTCTACCTCAGGTTCCCCATCCCTTGGACAGGGAGCACAGTGTAGCCGTCCATCCAGCTCCACACAATGCTCCCTGGGAGCTGAGCCCATTGACTTCCCAGGCAAGTCCCAGTCATGGTTTAGCTTCTCTGCACGAAGGTGGTGCTCCAGGACCTCCTGGGTCTCCTCCGGCAGGAATGAGGCCTCGGGTGACCCTAAGTAGACAGGGTCAGAGCTGGAGGGCTGCAGCGTGAGGGGCACTGTCCTGTGCACTGATGACTTGTAGGACCACTGCACCAAGGCGGGGAACATTCCCAGGTGGATCTGCCTGCACTTTCTCTGCATGTGAGCCTGCAGTCTCCTCCTGAAATCCTCTCCCAGCTCCAGCCTTGAGACGGGATGAGGATCCGCAACACCAAGTGGGCGGCCACCACCCCTGTCAGCTGTGTGCAAGTCCTTGTGGGGCTTCCTCCTGTGCCGGGGAAGGAGAATCCTCTGCATGCTGTGCCCCAGATGGTGCCTGCAGCCAGGTGAGGAAGGCGAGTTCCGCCGTTGGGCTGTCCGGGGGCTTCGTCGCACTGCACGTAGCTGCCGCCGCTCCTGGGCAGCATCTCTGCACTGCACGCAGCTGAGGTCGTAGCACAGGAACTGGCCCAGGGACCTGCCATGGGCATCGAAGACCTTGGCCCCACAGCCGGACACTCGTGTCTTCTTGATGCAGCGCAGCCGGAGGGTGCAGTGCCCTGAGCAGAGCGCTCACAGCTGAGTGCAGGGCCGTGGAGAGGGACCCAGTTTTTGTGGGGCATGGGCACAGCCCAGCCCTGGGCAGCAGCTGGGGTACCAGGGATCACGGCTGGAGTGATCCCAGATGTGCCGGCACCATGCAGAGGCTGAGCAATGCTGTGCCATGGAGAGTGGAGCCATGCTGGGGTCAGGGAATCTCAGAATGGCAAGGGTTGGAAGGGACCTCGGGAGATCACCCAGTCCAACCCCCCTGCTCAAGCAGGTTCTCCTAGAGCATGTTACACAGGACTGCATCCAGGTGGGCTTTGAATATCTCCAGAGAAGGAGACTCCACAACCTCCCTGGGCAGCCTGGGCCAGTGCTCTGTCACCCTTAGAGTAAAGAAGTTTTTCCTCCTATTCAACTGAAACCTCTTATGTTTCAGTTTGCACCCGTTGCCCCTTGTCCTGTTGCTGGACACCACTGCAAAGAGACTGCCTCCATCCTCGTGACTTCCGCAACCCTCACCCCTGCAAGCGCACCAGCCCCATGGATATCCCCTCCTTGTTCCTCCTCCCAGCAGGACCCGTGGGGTAGGAAGAGGGACACAGCAGGGACAGATGGTCGTATGGGAGGGACGGGATGCCCCCCCAGGGCCCTGGGGTGGGCTTGTTCTATAGCAAACCCCAGGAAAACCACATCTCTTATGGGTGTGACAGCAGCTCTGCTGCTGGGTGCCGTATGGCCAGCTGGGCACACTGTCCCCACCACATGGCCTCACCTGGGTACCGGGCTTCCGTCAGCCGCCTCCACCACCACCAGCTGTGGGGAGAGACCTGCGGGCACAGCAGCACTGGTTGAGTGACTGTGGCTGAGCCCCAGCATGTGCTGCGGGGGGGTCCCTGACAGCCCCAATTCCCCTGAGGCCAGGGACCCTCCCACAAAGCAGGGGCTCTCTTGCTGGCCGGTCTCCCTGGGAAGGGCTCCTCAGGAGCCTCCCTCCTACCTGGTGCTGTTGGCTGGAGACGCTGCACTGGCAGCGCTGGGTGGCCCAGGTGGCCAGGAGCAGGAGGAAGATGCTGGCCCAGAGAAGGGGGAGCCAGCTGTGCAGGGTCAGCCCTATGGCATCCAGCATGGTGGCGCTGGCATCAAGGGCACCAGAGCACGTGCAGCCATTTTGTCCCCTGGATGGTGAGGTCATGGCCACTGTGAGGCTATCGGGTGTGTCAGAAGTGCTGCAGGGGATGACAGCAGGGGATGGGTGATGCTCAGGAGAGGGATGGTGAGGAAGGGCAGAGCCAAAGCCCACAGAGCAGTGCCGGGCAGGGGGGAGGAGTGGAGGGCAGGCAGGGGTTAAGGTAGCCAGGATGGACCCAGAGAGTGGGGCAGGGAGCTTGCCTATGGCTGTTTTCTCTCTGCATCCTGCTATCCTGCTTCCTCTTCATGCTTTTGTGCCTTATCCCTCTGTCCTGCTCCCCATTCATCTATTTTCTTCACCGCTGTCCCTCTTTCTTCCTATCCCACTATAGTTTTCCTTGTCCCTTCTTTTGTCTTTCTGTCCTGCTCCCCATCTGTATTTTTTCTTTCACCATCTCTTTTTGCTTCTGCCCTTCACTACCCTTTCTTCACCTCTGTCCCTCTGTCATTCTGCCTCCCTCCTTCTCTATCCTGCTCCCCATCCCTCTTCTTTATTTCTCAGGCTGTCCTTCTCACTCTATCCCAGTCCAGTGTCCTTCTCCCCATCTCCTTCTCTGTATCCCATTTCCCAGCTCCCTGTCCCTCAACTTCTTTATCTCTCTGCCCTCTTTCCTGTCTCTTTCTCTGTCCCTAGTGCTTCTTTCTTGATCTCTGCCTTGATCCCTGTCCTTTTTTTTCCTCATTCTCCCTCTGTCTGGTTCCATATCCCATCTTTTCTCACTATATGCCCCTGCCCAGCCACAGTCCTTTTCCCCTCTTTCTCTTCTCTGTGTCCTGCTCCCTTTGCCTGATTTTGGCCGTCTCTCTCTCTTCCCAGCAGCCCATCACTCCAGGAGCCAATGTTCAGTATTAGGAAGACACGGTAGGACAGGAATTAATAGCAGAAGTGATCAGCAATGACAGAAGCAGGTTGTGTTCACACAGGCAGCAACTGTAGAAAATGGCATGGCGTGTTTTTATCGAATCCATCAGGGCAGGAGGACAAGGAACAGTCGCACAGATGAGGCGCTGTGGTGGGAATAATGCAAATTGCAGAAACAGCCTCAAATGCATCTCATTTGTTCTTACGAGGGCCTCCATTACCTGCACATCATGATGGCAGCAACCCCACGTTCCCCACCACAGGGCTTCTCCACAGCTCCCTGCTCTTCCAAAGCAGCTGGAAGCTCTCTGGGTAAAGCAGCTTCTTCCACAGAGACAAATCACTTGCAACCAAATCTTCTCAGCTTGCAGAGCTCTGAGTGGTTCCTGGGCAAAGCTCTGGACAGCTTCAGCTGCATATGCTCTTCCTGACCATTTCCAGCATGTCCCATGGGAGCAGT
Source organism: Butorides virescens (assembly GCA_017310255.1). NCBI lineage: Eukaryota > Metazoa > Chordata > Aves > Pelecaniformes > Ardeidae > Butorides > Butorides virescens. The sequence continues at coordinate 40,289 of JADKXX010009231.1, read as the reverse complement.
CCTTACGTCATAACAGGTCCATGGTGACCTATATGAAAACCCACATATGTTTCTAAAGCTGCTTGCTTTACTGGTTGTTGTTCTTCACTTGCAATTAAGACCCTTAAATTAAAAGAAAAATCTGAGATCCCCAATAGGACTTATTTTGTGACCTCTTTGAGCTTGCTTGCTTTATAGAAAGGTGCTCACTCTGGTACACCAGGATGAACCTGCTGTTTCTATGGCGTTTCATAGAGGAGATAAGAAATTTATGTGACTTTTTGTTTAGAATTATGAATTCGTACTTCATGTGGGTCAGGATCCTGATGGTAACAATCATAGAATCCCAGAACCGTTTGGGTTGGAAAAACCCTTTAAGCTCCCCCAGCCCAACCGTTCCCCTACCCCTGCCATCCCACCCCCAAACCCTGGCCCTCAGCACTGCCTCTGCCCGGCTGTTAAATCCCCCCAGGGCTGGGGACTCGACCCCTTCCCTGGGCAGCCCCTTCCAGCGCCTCACAGCCCTTTCGGTGAAGGAATTGTTCCCAGTGTCCAACCTAACCCTGCCCTGGCACAACTTGAGGCCGTTTCCCCTTGTCCTAAACAATAGGTCATGGTGGCCCTGATCAGCCTCACCTGGTGTCTTCCTTCCCCCTGCCCATGTGCCCACTCCCATGGATTAGGCCCCCCCATTTTAAGCAGCCTTTAGGCCATCCCAGGTACTGTAGGTGTGCCTGGCTGCATCTGTCTCTTGGATGGACCCTGGACCTGTGCTGTAGATAGTTTTATTCCTGGATGGGCAAATGTATGTACATTGTATTTTGTCTCCAGCCACATCTCCTTTTGCTTCTGACTAGACCCCCTGGATGAACCCTGCATCTGGTTCATCATCTGCTATGGCTGTGGCTGTTGATGGACTTCTTGTGATGTCCTAAGCGCTCGTTGCAAGCTGTTGAGTGACTTCTGCCAACCAGTAGTTGTTGGCCAGGGGCAGCTGCTGGTGGTGTGATACCAGCTCTGATATCCTTCAACTCCAGTGTTAACTTCTCTACCAAGTGATTGGAGGACTGGGAAGGTGTATACCAACCCATAAACTCTCCAACCACCAGCTTCAGGGTGTGGAATAGTTGTGACAAACTAAGCTGCTTTAGAAGTGCTCATTGCCTTTAACAAAGAGGAAAGTTTACTTCTCCTTAGTGTCTGTGAAGTTGTCCCCTGTGGACTTGTTAGGGTACGCTTACTATGAGCTCTCTGAGAAGGTTTCAAGACCATTAGAGACTTCTTCATGATGCCCAGAAGGGCTTGTTAAGCTGATGACTCCTGGGTGGCTGGCCCCCAGGTGGAGCTCCTTGTTTTGGGAAGGGGAGAAGTATAATTTGTGACGGAAATAGATTTAATGACTTGGATGATGTTGAAGGTCAGGCCTTCAAGAGGTTTCCAGTGGGTCATGCTGTGACTATTGCCTCCCCCCACTGCTAGACAAGGCCTCTTATTTAGTCTTAGGGTTAAGAAATCTCCTGTTCTCCCTACATTTACAGTTCCTACGCATTTGTTTGCCTTCACTAATCTTTGCTTTGTCTTCCTTATCTTTCACTCACGGGGAAGAATATTTTTTAAAGAGTAGAGAGTCCTTTAGGTGTGGTGGGAGCCTGAGCTGGTCTAGGAAAAGGCTGGCGTCTGGCTCTGGCTACACTTCCACTTTTCTGGCTTACTCTGCACTAAATAGCTTTGCATTTATCTTTGTATTTACCTGCTAAAGGTTTCACCTCTCCAAGGGGCTCTGCAGGAGGTGCAGGCTTCTTCAGTAGAGAGCCCACTGAGTCCAAACTCAATTCTGGGCTTGCTCAGCTGACATAATTCAAAGTTAACCAGTGCTCCTGGTAGGTGGCTGGAGGGTCTTGGTCTGGGGTGGCGCTGAGCAGCAGGAATATCTGCCAGCATAGCACGTCTCCGCTGGGGTGGTGGAGAATGAGTCGTTCCCCAAAGTGGCAATACGTCCTACCCCAGCAAGGACCTGTGCCAGATGTCAGACCCAAACCTTGCCCCTGGCCACCCTCAAAGGTGTGGCATAAAGCAGCAGGGACAGACATCTGGCATGTGACCTTCCCCCAGTGTTCTGCCCAAAAACCCGAGCAAGGAGTTTGTCCTTGTACGCTTTGTATCTTACATGGCATAAGAGTAAGGGAGTAGTTGAAGACACAATGCTCAATAAGCTTTCTCCTTTCCCTGCCCTTCCTAGGAAGGCAAGAGCTGCAGCTGGGGCCGTGTGCCCCACTCTGAGCCACAGGAGAGCCCAGCCCAGTCTCTCTGGGCTGGGTTTTCGGGCTCAGACCCATGAATGCCACCTCTAGATGTTGGTGCTTGATAGCAGCGTAAAGAGCCAGGGCTGAAACTATCCCTTGGTTTGGTCCTTCCCTGTGCAGGACGGGTGTAAGCACGCTTCTGGTGCGTGGGATGCTGGCTGATGAGTGACATTCACTCACTAATTGCATTTCCACACTTCAACCTCCAGGCAGGGTCAGAATGCACCAACTTCCCTCAAAACACTTTCCTCGTCACAGCTGTGATCTTCCTGAGGCAGGGACAAGAAATACCCGTCTTGCTCAAAAAAATTTCCTTTACTTTCAGCTAGGATTCCGCTTTCTGCAGGCCTGCAGAGGAAACCATGTCGGTGCAAATCCCGCCAGTTAAGGTTGGTCAGTTTGTGTTGGCAAACATCAAAAAAAGAATGCACACCACAAAATTATAATTATAGAAGTGTGTATCTGAACAAGTGTTATTTTCGGGTGTGTTAAATCTCAGTCGTGCTGGATGGGGAGGTGGTGTTTGTATACCTGTAGGCTTACAGGCGTACTTGCATCTATAAAAGCTGAAGTTCACCCTGCCTAACTCTGGTAGCCTAAATCCTAAGTCTAGGACAATTTCAGGTAGAGAAATAGTCACATTTGAGTATTGTTTCAACCTACAGACCTAAATGCAATACTACCGATCCCTGAGAAGCCTTTAAATAAACAGGGATTTGGGTCTATTCATTGCCCTTCTCAGGGCATGCTTCATGTCCTTGTTCCTGAGGCTGTAGATGAGGGGGTTCATCACTGGGGCTACAACGGTGTAAAACACAGCAACCACTTTGTCCCTGTCCTGTGGAGGCCTTGACTTAGGATTCATGTACCTGCAGATGGCCGTCCCATAGAATATGCTTACCACCATTAGGTGGGATCCACAGGTGGAGAAGGCCTTGGATTGCACGTGTGCAGACTGAATCTTCAAGATGGCGAAAAGGATATGGATGTAGGAGGTGATGATCAGAAGAAAGGGGATGAAGGCTATGAGGATGCTGAAGATGAAGATGACCAACGCCACGAGGGTAGTGTCGGTGTAGGCCAAGGCCAGCATGGCTGGCACTTCGCAGAAATAATGGTTCAAGGTGCCAGGCCCGCAGAGGGGCAGCCGCAATGTGAGGCTGTTGATGACCATGGAGCTCAGCAGGCTGATGGTCCAGGAAGCCACGACCATGTGAATGCAGAACTTCTTGTTCATGACAGTGGCGTAGAGCAAGGGGTGACAGATTGCCATGTATCGATCATAGGCCATGACCCCAAGCAGAACACACTCTGTCATGCCAAAAGCCAGAGAGAAATACATCTGAGCAGCACATCCAGAGAAGGAGATGGTCCTCTTCTTGGTCCAGAGGTTCACCAGCATCTGGGGGATGTTGCTGGAGATGTAGCCGATATCTATGAAGGACAGATTGGCAAGGAAAAAGTACATGGGTGACTGCAACTGGCAATCAGCTCTGATCACTGTGATGATCATGATGTTCCCAACAATTGTGAACAGATAAAAAACTAGGAACACTATGAAAAGAACGTTCTGGGTCCTTGGCTGGGAGGAAAGGCCTTCAAAGATGAATTCTGTCACTACGCTTTGGTTGTTCCTGGCCATTATTATTCCAGTGGTTTAACTGTCAAGATAAGAAATAGTAACAAAGTCAACCCAAATCTGTTGAAAGAGAAGTGTAATGAGCTTATATTTCCCTCTGAAGGGGAGAGAATCTGCTGTGGAAAATAATATACCAGGCACAATGTACCATCCACTTCATGTTATCTGTTATGGTGACCAGAAAAATGAGAAAATGTTGAGAAAGTTTTCTCATGGCACATTTAGCTGAGCCCCTGTTCATGTTGGTTGCAGCCTAATGACACAGATTTAACAGCAGGACGCCTAATTTAGACACGTTTTAATGCCCAGCAGAGTAACTACCCTCTTTGGAAAATCAAAATTCAGTGTTAGATCAAAAGCTTATGTGCTAAAATCCCAGCTCTGTATCTCCTTTCCTCACATGGGAAGAAACACAAAACAGGCTTCTGGAGTGAAACAGCCCTTCGGACGCTCTCAGTATGACACAGATCCATAAACCTGTATCCTTTTCCTGCCATAAAGCCAAAATTCAGCACACAGACCACACCTAACAAATTAAATAAATCCAACCACTGTAACGTATAGCTAGGATCTTACGGCATTCTCATCGCTACGGCTCCTGCTCTTTGTGTTCCGTTTTCACGCAGTATTTCTAAGATGTTTTAAGGCTTTACTACGGCAAGAAAGTTTGAGAGTAGTATATGGTTGTGGTGGATTCTGAGTCTTCGTGCGGTAAAAGGAGACTACCGGAACGCCTCCATTAATAATGCTGTGGAAAACACTAATAAATGTCACTTGATAGGCTGTAGGGTATCTGAGACCTCTGAAGGCGGCCGTCACATTTGATGCGGGGCTGTTGGGAGGGCTTGTGCTGCTCTGGAATGAAAATTGGACAAATGACAGGTCACACCAGGATGTCTCAAGTGGTACCAAACTGCTACGGCTGAACAAATTATTCAGATGCCTGCTTGATACAGTCACCCTGTGGACGCTAAAGGGCAATTCGCATGACCGGCTACTAGGTGATAACTTTAGCTATCTCAGCTTCTCAGCTGTTCCTGAGAACCTGAGCAGCCTTCTGGGCTGATCCTTGACACCTGGTTTATTCCTCGCTTGTAAGAGAAATTTGGACGTGTAGCTTACAGATAAATGTTTATACGTGGATGCCTAAATCTGATGCCTTAAACTGAAACTGAATCCTATCCAGTGTTTTTAAGACCAAGCAGACTCTCGCTACCTGAATTAGCAATTACGCTGTCAAGGGAAAGTATTGCAAAATGAAGCATCGTTCCAAAACTGTTCTGGAAGGGGGGGTTTTAAGAAATAATCCTAAAAAGCTCAATCCGAGGGGGCATCTTGCCTCAGCCCAAGCTTACTGTCTCAGGTAGGTGCTGAGACGGCTGAACCATTGACCCCAGTCAATCCCATCGAAGGACTCCATCTCCGCTGCGGCCCAGGGAGCCCAAGACTGCTCAGCACCTATTTCCTAGCTAGCGAAGGCAGGTGCATCCCTCCTGACTTGAAAGGAAGGATTAAGGTGCCGAAGCACCCACGCCTCTTGCCATTTTAGGCACACAGTGGTATCCAAGATGTCTGTATGGGAGCAGCACGTATGACAAAAAAGCTGCCGAAGACTTGTACCGACTGCATCAACTGGCTTTCCACTGGCACCTCTGCAAATGCAGCAATCAGCTCATACGTACGCACCTGAATTTCGGTGAGATGGGCCTGAGCCGTGATGTTTAATGGGATTAATCCAGTTCTTATTCAAGGCATGAACTCTCTAGACTAGGTGGACTCTATCAGCTGTCACGGCAACTATAAGAACCTGAATAATATGAAATACAGCATCTTTCTCTAGATGGATGTAGAACTTGCGAGATGCCTTTCTCTCATTTCAGCACGTCTATGCACAATCATTTATAAACCCCGTGCCAACACAAACAGCTACATTCAACTTCGCTTCTGTTCAGGCATTTGTAATTTATGTAATTACGCTGCATAAGCAAAGGGCAATTAAATTTTGCCTTGCACAAACCAGTTGCGGTAATGTTTTTGATGACTATCATACCACATTAAAAACCATCCTTCAGGATCTGAAAGCTGTGAGCCTCGGGGAGCAAGAAGGGAAATGTACTCTACTGTAGCTGTGCTGGGTTTGGCCAGGGTAGAGTTCAGTTTCTTCACGGTAGCTGGTATGGGGCTGTGCTTTGGATTTGTGCTGGGAACGGCGTTGGTAACCCAGGGATGTTTCGGTTATTGCTGAGCAAGGCTGACCCAGAGCCGAGGCCTCTTCTGCTTCCCACCCCACCAGCGAGTGGCTGGGGGGGGCACAAGTTGCCGGGAGGGGACACGGCTGGGACAGCTGACCCCAACTGACCCCGGGGATATCCCACACCGTATGGCGTCATGCTCGGCATATGGAGCTGGGGGAAGGAGGAGGAAGGGGGGGACGTTGGGCGCGATGGCGTTTGTCTGCCCAAGTCACCGTTACGGGTGATGGAGCCTGGCTGTCCTGGGGGGGGCTGAGCAACCCCTGCCCATGGGAAGCAGGGAATGAATTCCCTGTTTTGCTTTGCTTGCGTGTGCAGCTTTTGCTTTACCCATTGAATGGTCGTTATCGCAACCCACGAGTTTTCTCACTTTTACTCTTCTCATTCTCTCCCCCGCCCCACCGGGGGGGAGTGAGCGAGTGGGGTGGGGAGAGGGGGCAGTGAGGCTTAGCTGCTGCCTGGGGTTAAAGCACAATGATAGTATAAATAACTCGGGCGGGATTCTCTGTAGGATTTGGTTTTCTAAATACTTGGGAGTATCTGAGACTGAGTGGCTCATGAGAAGTTCTGGGCACTTGAGATCTGTGCTTCTAGATCAGTCGCCTGCTCCTGAAAACCATCTCCTCCTATCGCTGACATTAGTAGATGGCACCAGCTCTGACTTTTACATCTTTCAAAGCAATTTGCAGGATGAGAGTAATTTATGTTTTAGAGATGAGAAAAAGACAAAAATTAGGTAAGTGCTATGCTCAAGGTTAAAAGAGGTTTCTTAGGGAAAGCCTTATCATGGCACATCTATCAGCAGTGGCAAGCATGCCTTGGACCTATATAAATCCTCATATAAACTAAAATACCTTGAACTCATCCTGACATACCTCTGTTCAAGATCTGTAAAATTAAAGAATGGTTTTTTTCTGTACCTGGAAACGTCCAATCTGCGAGAAGGTTGAAACTCATCCAATAACAGGAATACTGACAGCAGAATACACAAAAGAGAATTGCAGGCACCCCTTGCCCAGTCTCCAGAAATGTGAGATATACGTAGGTAAGAAATAAATACGTGGCTTCCTCCTTTACAAAGACTTTGCCCATTCAATGCGAGAGCAAATTAGTGGAAGAATTGAAATCACGTTTCAAAATTTCCCTTTTGAGACACCGTAACCAATTTCAAATGCCAAAGGGAAGTGGTCCCAGAGGTAACGTTGCAATTACTTCTTGTAAGCACAAGTCCAAGTGTAATTTTAAATCATAAACAATTGTAGTTTTGGTAAAAGTTTTTTAAAATGCTTGCTCAAGACTTGGTGAACCGTATGTTAGTCTTCAAATCTTAAGAGACCAAATATTTGAAAGGATTTGTGGGATTTTTAGAGGATTGTCTGAAGATGGACTTTTATCCAGTTAGTCCTATCTTAAGCCAAATGACTTCTGCAAGGGTAAAACACCCTAATACTCCAATTTTGGTCTGAAGACATCAGGAGATGCAGAATCTGATACATCCCATAGGGTGAAATCCTCCTCAGATGTCCAAAAGTTCATTATTTAGGTCTAAGCTACTAAATTCCTGTGTAGTTAAGAGTGGAAAATAGCCATTTCCAGAGCACAAGGGAGACGGCGCTTCCTCTGCGTTCAGCTCAGAGTAATCGGCGTTTCTAGAGAGCGACCGATGTCTCTGTTTGGAACGAGGAGGATAAATCTCTATATTTGGCGAAAGGACGTCCCAAGGGCTGGTGGGGTGGGAAGGCAGTGGTGGAATGGATAGTCCAGGTGATTTCCCCTCGCACCAGATATTCATCTCTTTCCCATCTGCCTGGACCCAGGATAGACACCTCAAGGAGGGAACGGCACTGGATTCAGCAAATATGTTTGGTTTCTTGGGGGTTTTTTTGGTGGTTTGTTTTGTTTTTTTTTTAACTTCAGCTGTTTGAACTGCAAAAGTTTGGGCTCTGTGACCGGGTTTGTTGCGTGGCACATTTTTGATGAGGTGTCAGGGCTGGATGAGGGCTGTGCCAAAGGTTCTTTCAAACTTTGGAGACCTGAGGGGAAGTAAGACCTCACTTTGGACCTGCTCCCATTGGGAATATACGCGTCTTCCACCCGGATAAAGAGGTGCACTCATCTCTGAGGAGCGGTCATCGGCTGTGACCCCCTCCTGGAGCTAGGTGCTAGGAACAAGTGTTCCTCAAAAACAAGATGTTATTTTTTTTTTTTTTCTTGTGCCCAACGGCCTACAACACTAGAAAGAGGGAGCTCTCTCAGACAGCTGTGATTTTCTTTGCCAGAGCTGGAAAAAATTTTAACAGGGAAAGATCATAATACACTCATCCAGTTTCTGATGCTCTTTCTCTGAACATCTATTTTTGGCTGCTGTCAGAAATCAACACCCCTGGGCTGGCTCGTCTCACACCACAGAGCTGTTCTCATCTTCCTACCCATGGGGCTGCCCTGGTGGGACGGTTCCATTGCCAAATGGACAGCTGGAACAGGCAGAAAAATGCTGGCAAGCTCTGTTTGGTGATTTATTTTTTTTTATTTTTTTTATTCTGCTGCTTCAGAGGAATCTCCAGTCTTTCCCTGCAGCTGCTCGCTCACATCTCTACAAGTACAGTCTTCCCTGCCACGCTCTTTCGCCCCAGGAAGCTGGGAGGGGAAGCTGAATTACTGGAATGAGTTGCCCTCTAATTGTGTAAAGCTATCCCTGTAAATTATTAAAATATGGGGGAGGCCAAATAAAGTGGCAAAACCCGCCCTGTATCCATGATCAATAATCATCACCTGCACATTTGCACTTCACATTTGCCACTGGAAATCAGACTTCGCCTATTTGCGTATCCGCCTGATCCCGAATAACCAGCGAGGGATGGAAATGAACCATTTTCATCTATCTATTCCTAAAGAGAAAGGACTCCTGAAACTCGATGCGCCTTCAGAAAAATGTCATGTGCCCATTGCTACTGAACTCCAGTTGAAACCTCGACAAAGACTTTTACTGCTGAATAGAATCATTGAGACCAGTTGGAGGTGGCTTAACATGGCCTGAGCCACCCCGACAGCCACTGCCGTAATTCATGTCTCATACGAATGCCTTGTACTCTCACAAAGTATGTGCTCGCCAAAATGCAGAACCGCTGCACAAGAATATGGCTCAGTTGTGAATATTCATCTGTTTTCTCACTTCTCCATATTTGCTGCGGGGAAGGCTTTTCTTAAGAAAAAAAAGGTGGGTTTTTTTTCCCTTAAGCAACATTCAAATATATTATTAATGCGTGAGGTTTTATTGTTTGCAGTGCAACCAGGGCAGATTTTCCTACCTGCCTTTTGTACGGTGCTGTCAGATATGAAAATGAGCAACATGAAAGAGGCTGTGAATGATTTATTTTTCTCCTTTAAAAATACCACCCGGTTGTGCAATTCAGGTTGGGCCTGAATTGGTCCTGGCTTTAAAATTCCCAGGACTTTGGGGATCAAAGAAAGTTAGCACTCAGTGTTTCAGTGCCATCCCCTCCTCCCTTCCCTCTGTATTTTTTTAAATTCTGTATACAGAGGCTGGAACTGTAGAATCGTAGAATGGGTTGGGTTGGAAGGGATCTTTAAAGATCATCTAGTCTACCCGTCCTACCCCAAGGGCAGGGACATCTTTTCCTAGGTCAGGTTGCCCAAAGTTACCTGCAAAGGTGCACATATCCATCACGACCACCCTCCTTACACCCATGGAGCATCATAAATTTGGAAGGACGTTATAAATTTCAAGGACTTTCAAAACTTCAAGCCTAAGACTCCTACTGCAGAAAGTAGCTGAGTTTTGCTACGGATGTTTTGCTAAGATACACTGGCTCCTCAAAGTGGGTTGTTTTCCACCAAAAGTCTTTTTTACTCTCTCAAATACTTAGGCACATACGATATGTGAGGATACGATATGTTTAGATGCAGCGCAATCCATAGAGCCAACATAAACACTGAGCACGAGGAGATCAAAGACTAACACCAAACTATTGGTCACCTTGGACTGCACATGCATACACACACACAGAGTAGCATTTATTCCTTTGGTGGCACTTCATACAATCGTCACAGAACAGCCCGGGTTGGAAGGGACCTCAAAAGATCACCTGGTCCAACCTTCTGTGGGAAAGGGAATATAGATGAGATTATCCATCAGCAAGTTCGCTGACGACACTAAACTGGGAGGAGTGGCTGATACGCCAGAAGGCTGCGCTGCCATTCAGCGGGACCTGGACAGGCTGGAGAGTTGGGCGGAGAGGAACCTGATGAAGTTCAACAAGGGCAAGTGCCGAGTGCTGCACATGGGGAGGTCGAACCCCATGCACCAGTCCAGGCTGGGGGCTGACCTGCTGGGAAGCAGCTCTGCCCAGAGGGACCTGGGAGTCCTGGTGGACGACAAGCTGACCATGAGCCAGCAGGGTGCCCTTGTTGCAAAGAAGGCCAATGGCATCCTGGGGGGCATTCAGAGGAGCGTGGCCAGCAGGGCGAGGGAGGTTCTCCTCCCCCTCTACTCTGCCCTGGTGAGACCCCACCTGGAGTACTGTGTCCAGTTCTGGGCTCCCCAGTTCAAGAAAGATGAGGAACTCCTAGAGAGAGTCCAGAGGAGGGCAACGAGGATGATAAAGGGTCTGGAGCATCTCCCCTAGGAGGAAAGGCTGAGGGAGCTGGGCTTGTTCAGCCTGAAGAAGAGGAGACTGAGAGGGGATCTCATCAACACCTACAAATATCTTAAGGGCGGAAGTCAAGAGGACGGAAGGAGCCTGTTTACAGTGGTGTCCAGTGACAGGACAAGGGGCAACGGGTGCAAACTGAAACATAAGAGGTTTCAGTTGAATAGGAGGAAAAACTTCTTTACTCTGAGGGTGACAGAGCCCTGGCCCAGGCTGCCCAGGGGGGTTGTGGAGTCTCCTTCTCTGGAGATATTCAAAGCCCGCCTGGACGAAGTCCTGTCTAGCATGCTCTAGGAGAGCCTGCTTGAGCAGGGGGGTTGGACTAGATGATCTTCCGAGGTCCCTTCCAACCCTTGCAATTCTGTGATTCTGTGATTCTGTGATCCAGCACCCTGTCCAACTGCATCCTGAAAATCTCCAGCAATGGGGACCCTACCATGTCGCTGGGGAGGTTGTTTCAGTGAACGATTGTTCTTACTGTAGAAAATTTCTTTTTTTATGTCGAGGTGAAGTCTCTCCTGGCGCAACCTGTACTTGTTGCCCCTTGTCTTCTCCATACGGCTCCTTGTGGAGAGCCTCCATTCCCTTTGTAGCCACCCTTTAAGTGGCTTTGCACCTTCATATATTAGAAACTCTATTTTCTCTACTTGGGAGGCTGCGGATCCTTGAAAACTTGCTGTCACGTAAAGCGGGCATTTCAGCTGATTCAGAACGTGAGGTTTGTGTTTAGTTCTTTCAATTTGAAAAGCAAAAGGAGGGGTTAAATGTCACAGGATAGTCCTTATCAGCGGAGTCTTAACGTGTTCCTCAACTTCTCCAGAAGAATCACTCAAAGAGATTCAGCCTCTCACTAATATTATTCTGCTAATTTATAGCCAAAATGCAGCCTTCCTGCTACTACTTCCCAACTCCACCTGGAAGCTGCCCTTGAGGGCACTAACAGGACTTAATGGCCTTGACCAGCCTCACCTGGACCATGCGACACACACATGCCCATGGCCCAGGAGCCCCATTTAAGCTCAGTCCAAGGCCATTGCTCCTTCCTTGACTACACAGTAGGTGTGTCTGGCTGCAGCTGTGTTTCTGCCTCCTGGATGGGCCCCAGATGAAGACTGCAGCTTTGTCTCCAATGCCGTTCCTGGCCCATCTCCCTTTCCTCCTGATGGCACGCCATGGATGGGCCCTGAACCCAGCTCGTTGCTTGCTGTGGCTGTTGGTGGAGCCCGTTGCCGGTCCCTGGCTCTGCCTGTTGTGTTCAGCCCCTGCAGGTCTGTCCCCCAGGGCTGAGGTGCTGCCTGCCCTGGGGTTCTCCTTAGCTCCTCGCTCTCTGTCCCTTGGCGACCAGCCAGCCCTTGCAGCTCCCTGACAGTACCCATGCAGATATGTTACAGGAATGTGCATCTACTTCTAAAATTCCATGGACTCTGAAAGAAAATGCTGCTCAGCCCATCTAACCCAGGTATGAAATATCCCTGAATATCTTCAATATTAAACCCCTTTCTTTTTTCTTTGCAATATTTCTTGGTTTGGGTGATAGACCCTGGTCTTCTGCTCCACCTCTCCTTAAAGGTATTATGTTTCTGTTCCCGACCTATTGCATGCAGCAGAAGTGAGCAGGAGCTCTCCTTCCAACCCTTGCCATTCTGTGATTCTACCAGGTGTGGGCATTTTCTGCTGTCTCCACGCAGCCACGTGGATGGAAGATTTCCATTCAGCGTGATGTCCTAGCTGACTGCGGTGAAACAATTACATTGCTTGTGCCTGGCATGCGGTTGCATCTTTTCCCCGAAAGAATTTCTAAGCTCTAAACCCCAGTTGTTGGCAGAAGTAGGCATAAATATGTAGCTCAGAATTGCGAGTGCAATTTAGTAAGAGGATGGGACCAGCTGCAGTGGCCAAGCACAGGGCTTGGCCAGACAAACAAACTGACCAGCAGCCTGCTTAGAGGCCACCAGACCCTTTTAATGCCTCCCTTCTCTCATTGTCCCCTTGCTCTTCCCTCACCGGCCGTGATACCTCAGTTTCTCCACTGTTGCCTCCTCCTGATCGCTTCCCCGTGTTCGTTCCAGTTTTGCTACATTCATTGTAGGTTGATGTGGTGTGGCCTGGCATTGGTTCTGCTAATGAATAAATATTTGTGAGTGGTGATCCATCTTGGATGATGTTTCCTGTTTAAATCCACAGCTGGGACTTGCAAATTTTTTTTTTTTTTGTCTTTTAAAAATAGCTGGGTTTTTTGTATCAGCCAGGGGTCCTATAAAGATGTCACACATAGAATTGATTGCATCAAGCCTTGTCTGATTGCTGAACCTTATCTAGGGAACGGGCATACGTAGCATTCCTTTGTTTGATCTTAAAACAGTACCGCTCATTAGTAACGTTAAACCTGGCTCCTGAAAACCCAGACCACGCTGCCAGTTGGAAATGTTCCTGGCTTCAAACACACTAGCCCAGATTTATTCTTAGCAAACATCCATGAGGACCTAGATCTCCTCTCTGCCCCATCGCTCCCTCTTGAAGATCTGCCAGAACTAAACCATGTGAGGGATGCTTCTCAATCGGAAAAATACAGCTCCTTATGGAGTGGCACAAGGAACGCCAAGGCTTTAAAGTAGGGGGTGGTGTGTGGGAAAGGAGTGCACGTGAGGCTTTGAGTAGAATTATTGGGTTTAAGGGTAAAATCTGACAGTATAGCTACACCCTGACAGAGGAGAGAGCAAGCGGTGGCTCGCTATCTCTTGTCGCAATGATATGCACAACCACTTGGGTCCTGATGGTTGCTATCTTCTCGCTTTCAGTTTAAATGCTCAGTAGCAAATGGAGACCAACATTCAAGAACATCCAGGTTTATTTTGTTTGGCTTATGACACCTCTTTACCAGTTCGATTTCTAAAGGAAACACGAACTTTTCCTAGGAGTCTCTTGAGAGCATCCTTCACCTCCATGTTCCTCAGGCTGTAGATCAGGGGGTTCAGCATGGGAATCACCAGGGTGTAGGCAACAGACACCACCTTGTCCTGGTCCAGGGAGTAGCTAGAACTGGGGCGGAGGTACATGAAGATCATAGTCCCATAAAAAACCAAGACTGATGTCAAATGTGAGGCACAGGTGGAGAAAGCTTTGTGCCTGCCCTCTGGGGAGCAGATCCTCAGGACAGTGGTAAGGATATAACCATAAGAGACAACAATGAATCCCAAAGTGCTGAGTGCAATAAAGGTAGCGATGGTAAAAAGCATGTGCTCGTTGACAGCAGTACTGGAGCAGGAAAGTTTCAGGACCGGAGGAATGTCACAGAAGAAGTGATTGATGACATTAGGGCCACAGAAGCGCAGGCTGAACACCGAGCTGACAAGCATTATTTCATTCACAGTAGCTACTATATAGGATCCCATGGCCAGTTGGACACAAACCTTTTGAGACATGGTGGCCACATAGAGCAGAGGGTTACAGATGGCCATGTACCGGTCATAGGCCATGGCGGCCAGCAGGTAACACTCGGTGATTATGCAGACACCACAAAAGTACATTTGGGCTGCACAGCCTGGCAGAGAGATGGGCTTCCTTTCTTCAAAGAAGCTCACTAGCATTTTGGGAGCAACTGCTGAGGAATTACCTAGGTCTACTAGAGAGAGGTGGCAGAGGAAGAAGTACATGGGGGTGTGGAGTCGAGAGTCAAGCCTGATTAATGCAATCATGCCAAGATTCCCCACCAATGAGGTGAGGCAGATCAGAAGGAACAGCAGAAAGAGAATGACCTGCAGCTCCCAAATATCTGTGATTCCCAAGAGAATGAACTCATCCACAGTTGTCTCGTTTCTTCTGACCATTCCCTTAATGAACCTGAATCTTTAAGAGGGAGAAAAATTAAAGAACAAAAGTTACAATTCTGGAGAGAAGGATAAGTCAATATGATGCTGGAAACGCCAGGCAAGAATGTAGTAAAAGAAAATAAGGTGCTGCTTTACTTTAATGGAAACCTAGATGTCTGCTAGGTTCTCTTGAGACGCTTGCTGTTGTCCATTTAACACTTTTTTAACGACCCTCTTAAAGGAGGGTTACTTTTGTTCCATTGCTGAAATGGTTCCAGGGAAGAGCAGAAACTTGTTATCCATTCTTATCTTTGTTTTAATCTTTCCTGCTTAGTTCTATTGCTAAATTTTCTCAACTGCTCATCTGTGTCCATGGTGCCTAGGAGGAATAGCAGGATGATTCTGGTTCTCTGCTCTGTTGTTCTCAAATAGTGGAGTAATAAATTGCTCTCGGCTTCTAAGGATGACATTGAAGTTGGCCAGTGCAGTTCTGAGAAGTCCTCATAGGAAGAGACCCCCAAATTTAAAAAAAAAATAAACAAACAACAAACCACAAGATGTAGAAAAGCAGTTTATGTTAAAAATTCCAAAACATTGATTCCAACCGTAACAAGTCAAAGGAGGAGATGGGGCAGTGTAGTCACGGGCCTTGCCCTGCGTCCCCGAATCTATTCATGCCAATGGCAGGCAGAAAGTCCATCAATCTGTCCTGACAAAACCACACTTGCTTTGTCCAACATTAAGAAAGGAGTTGCATATAAATTGAAAGAAACGCAGGAGCTGACGCTGAAGACAGACTCTGTCTTGCTTCGCTTTACCTAGGTGGATGCTACGTCTGAGGTAGCCACTTGAGGCTTCATTTACATATAGAAATGGGCACTTTAAGGCAAAATTCATGTAAGCTACTTAAAACGTCTGCTTACTTTGGGGTGAACAGAATTGCCTCTCAGAGGTGCTGGTTTCTCATCATTGCTTGTAAAGAGCACACAACGATTCGATAAACTGTAGAACTCCGCCTCCGCTGAGGATAATATTTAGCCAGACAAATCAGACTTTATAGGCTCATCAAATAAGGGCTTGTCTACGGGTGCAACACAGGAAAGAACCCTATAACCTCACCATTACCTTTTCACCTTAAAACGTAGACTTCGAGAAAAATGCCTCTTGTCTTTCCAGATTGTGGCCTTGTTTTGGCATTTCTGGTTAGAGTTCTGCAGAAGATGAGAGACGTTAATTGCAGGTGTATTAAATGAATGCCTGAGCTTGCAAGGTGGAGCTGCTGACTGACTGAAATACCTTTTCAGCTGTTGCTATTTGCATTGTATCGAGAGTAATTAAGAGTGCACGCTGAGTCACAGTAGTTCAACTCATTAGCAGTGACCTGCAGAGCCCAACAGCTTGCTTGGTAACAATTTTCTGTGCTATAGGAAATTCAACAAGTCAGTTGGACTATTTGTAGCGACCAACACCGTGGTCTGTAGGACAAGTTGATGCTGTTAAATGATTTTTTTTCCTGTAACCCCACGTTTCAGTGCTCATCAAGCCAATATTAGAACTTCTGTGGATTTTGGTGGGTTTGGATTAAGACTTAAACCAATTCTGCATCTGCTGTAACCACAGAAAATGGCCGAATCGCAGCTATTGTAGATCTGCCCCAGCTGAGGGCAGAGACCTCTCTTGTGAAGCACTGACCTGAACGTCGCTTCTCACTCTAAGTACAAACTTCCAAGATCAAGAGTCCAAAAGTCTCTGCATCTTTGGAAAAGAAGCCACATGGACATTCACAAGTATTTGCACTCTTATTTTTCGAAATAAGAAAACGAATCCAGCTCAGGTCAAAACAATTGTCCTCTCCATGACCACATCATTTTTTTTTGGTAGACTTTACTTTCAGCATTCCTTAGATGAAAATTAATTAATAATTTTCTTTTACTGTTGTGGAGGTAAGCACAGGCTGCAATTATGAGCATTCTGTGTGCAAGATTTAAAGCCCAGAGTAAGGTTAGAGAACAAAGCAGTGACACAATTCACAGTTTGTCAGATTTTTGTAGTATTTCAGGCTATGGGTACGTTTCCTACCTTGGAAATGAACATTAAAAAAATGATGCTTTCTTTTCCTCGGGAACAAATGCTGCTAGAAAGGTGGGCACCCAGTGGCACTTACAGAAGCCCTGCCTACAGGATCAAGCAAGCTGTTGGCGTGTTCCCCCCCATCCAGCAGTGACTACGGGTGAGACAGCCCACGCAGTCAGCAGGGGAATGGCGAGGGCTTCGCAATCAACCTCCCTTTAAGAGCTGCGTGTGTCCCAGGGGGACCCCACTGAGTGATGCAATGGTTGCAGCTTGCTGAGGTCTTTGGTTCACGAACACAGAGCTCGTTAGGGGAAAAAAAAAAACAAAACAATAATGAAAAAACCCTCTAGAACCTAAGCAGAGGATTCATAGTCTTCTCTAGGTAGTGGTATCATTTATTTTGACACTAAGTTGGAGCTTTCTTTTCGTGGTGTTTTTACACAGACGACATTTTTCTCTCTGGCCACAGATCCTCCAAGCGGTGGGGTCACACAGAGTGAGAGGATTTCTGGCCTCGTGAAGGTATCAGCCTTTCCATGAGCACTAGAAGGAGCTGACTTGAAGGGAGGGTAATCACGATTTCAAATTTTTGCTGGCCCTTGCAAAACGATACCGATACGTGCAAGGTGAATTCCAGTCCGTGTTCTCCTTATTTGATCTAAAGATAGTTTACAATGTTGGCAGTCTTCCTTGTTGGACCACTAAAATGTATTTTTACTGATTTACAGTCTGTAGTCATCTGAGATATTGATTAATGCTAGAGAGTTGATTAATATTAGACACATGACTAGTCTCTGAAAGCACAGCTGGATCAGAAGATATGCAATCCTCTTCTGAACTCAGATAAGCAATGTCCGTGGTAGCCTAAATATAGATGTTTGTGCTCTAGATGCTTTTGAGGATTTGAATGATTATTCCTCTACATGGGTTACAGGAGTATCCCAGAAGTTAGGTTTCAACAAGTAACTTTTAATTGTTAAAGTTGAGTGATGATTCCCACACTAAGAAAATCAAATGAAAGAGCAGAGAGATGAACACCAATCCAAATGCGGTAATTTTCCTATATTCCTCTGGAGGAGCTTTTCCGCATCACCCCTCGCCGAAACCAGAGCATCCATTACATCCCTGTCATGGTTTAGCCCCCGCCTAGAGTTTCAGAAGGTCCAAATACATCCATTGGAGGCTACTGGGAGCTTCCATGGAGCTTCCCCATCTCTTCACGGGCAGTTTGTTGAGATGGGAGAAATAAAAATCAGTTCTGCTGTGGGGTTTTGCTTTCATAGAATCGTTGAGGTTGGAAAAGCCCTTTAAGATCAAGTCCAACCGTTCCCCTACCCCTGCCATCCCACCACTAAACCCTGTCCTTAAGCACCTCGTCTGCCCAGCTGTTAAATCCCCCCAGGGATGGGGACTCGACCCCTTCCCTGGGCAGCCCCTGACAGCCCTTTGAGGAAGGAATTGTTCCCCATGTCCAACCTAAACCTGCCCTGGCGCAACTTCAGACCATTTTCCCTCGTCCCATCGCCTGTTACCAGGGAGAAGAGACCGACCCCCACCTCGCTACAGCCTCCTGTCAGGCAGTCGTAGAGGGTGATAAGGATTCCTCCCATGTGATTGCTTTGGGCAATATCTAGGGTCTTGCCCCGGGGGTTTCATCCATGAACTTGTACCCCAGAGTTTTAACTCTGTTCTACGTAAGTGCTGAGGGACAGGACAGGGGCATAGGAAGGGTAGGATCCATTTTGTATAATTTCAGCAGCATAAAATTGAGGTATGCAAGCCTAACCTAGCTGTCTGGGCTCATTTTATGTTCCGTGTAGGGAGGGAGACCTGCAGAAAAGCAATACATGATGCCATTTCCCTTAGAAACTTATTTTATGATGGGATGAGTCGTCCTTCGGAAGTGCCTGTTTCTTGCCATGATAAAAAGAATGCAACTAGCTCACTTAGATTAATAACTTTTAGCTGCCTAAAACTAGTTAAGATGAATTTTCATGCGTTTTGGGGGTTCCTCTGGCCTCCAGAGCCTTTGAGGTATTGCCTAACACAAATGGCGTGCCTCACAGTTGTCCTCATCCCATTTAGATGTTCTTGGAGACCACTGGGAGGATGAAATAAAACCATAAGACACTAAGTGCTTGCCTACGAACACGCATACGCCCTCCATTGCACACATGAACTCGATGGAAGGAAGGAAAAGGCAAGCAACGGACATAAAGCTGGTTGGAGAATAAAAATACTGAGTTACCCAAGTTTTCTCACAGAAAAAAGACATCAGCTGCAGGTTTGCCGAACATGTTAAACATCTGCTGGTGAAGAGCACTTGAGTTGAAAGCTTTTTTAATTGTATTTGTCCACCTAGATAGCTGCTTGATATTCTTTATTCACTGAACACCTTTAGGTCAATTAAGATCATGCTTCTGCTAGAAAAGAACAGCGATTAGCTCCTTTTTAAAGAATCAAATTGATGTTAATGAAAGAGATTAACTACTGCTTAGAATATGAGTAAGGTAATGAGTTAAACTGCTCTCAGTTTTCCTCTGGGTGTATAACTCCTGTATTACATAGGCTCTTTAGCTAGTGAGAATCAGCACTTTTTAATGAAAATGCTATCATAATTACATTACAAAGGTCCTAATGACCGCCTGAATCCCATTTTCACAGAATCACAGAATTGCAAGGGTTGGAAGGGACCTCGGGAGATCACCCAGTCCAACCCCCCTGCCCAAGCAGGTTCTCCTAGAGCATGTTACACAGGACTTCGTCCAGGCGGGCTTTGAATATCTCCAGAGAAGGAGACTCCACAACCCCCCTGGGCAGCCTGGGCCAGGGCTCGGGCACCCTCAGAGTAAAGAAGTTTTTCCTCCTATTCAACTGAAACCTCTTATGTTTCAGTTTGCACCCGTTGCCCCTTGTCCTGACACCACTGTAAACAGACTGCTTCCGTCCTCTTGACTTCTGCCCTTAAGATATTTGTAGGTGTTGATGAGATCCCCTCTCAGCCTTCTCTTCTCCAGGCTGAACAAGCCCAGCTCCCTCAGCCTTTCCTCCTAGGGGAGATGCTCCAGACCCTTTATCATCCTCGTTGCCCTCCTCTGGACTCTCTCCAGGAGTTCCTCATCTTTCTTGAACTGGGGAGCCCAGAACTGGCCCCAGTGCTCCAGGTGGGGTCTCCCCAGGGCAGAGCAGAGGGGGAGGAGAACCTCCCTCACCCTGCTGGCCACGCTCCTCTGAATGCCCCCCAGGATGCCATTGGCCTTCTTGGCACCAAGGGCACCCTGCTGGTTCATGGTCAGCTTGTCATCCACCAGGACTCCCAGGTCCCTCTGGGCAGAGCTGCTTCCCAGCAGGTCAGCCCCCAGCCTGGACTGGTGCATGGGGTTTGACCTCCCCAGGGGCAGCACTCGACACTTGCCCTTGTTGAACTCCATCAGGTTCCTCTCCGCCCAACTCTCCAGCCTGTCCAGGTCCCGCTGAATGGCAGCGCAGCCTTCCCATGGATCAGCCACTCCTCCCAGTTTGGTGTCATCAGCGAACTTGCTGATGGTGCACTCTGTCCCCTCGTCCAGGTCATTGATGAACAAGTTGAACAAGACTGGGCCGAGTACCGAGCCCTGGGGAATTCCACTAGCTACCGGCCTCCAGCTGGACTCTGCCCAATTTCTAAATTGTCATGATCGCTTTGAGGTGCATTTGAATTTTTTTCAACAAGTGGTCCCTTCAGGGTCACGGTGGCCCTGTATCCATGGCTCCAGGTCATGGGTTGGGACTCAATTTTGCCAAAATGTCCATCCTCATTTCAGAGCTGCTTTAAAAAAATAGTGGTTATGTGTTTCCAGTCAAAGAAATATCAGAAGCATTTCTGAGAGCACTTACAATATCTGTAGAGCACATCGCTTCATTGAAACGTCCGCGCTGAGACACCACCAATAGCATTTTAATTGTTTGTTCTGCTCTTCCCTTGAGAACAGCATGGTCTCCCGTGTCCAAAAGGAAGATATAAAATCTGTGACATTCCCCAAAATTTCCTGCATCCAGGAAAAAAAAAAAAAGAGCTGTTTCCCTAGCAGGTAAAGCCTCCTAATGAGTAAAAATCCTTCCATTCAGGGGGTTGTGTAGAAGTTGTTCAAAGTCCATTGCCTTCTTGACTGAATAGATTTCAGATGGACCAAAGGAAAGGAGTTGCTGCACCATGATACGACAAAAGAAAAAATAATTATGAATGTATCTTTTAAAAGGGGGGAGGTTTTTCATTCATTTTTGCAGCTAAAATACTGATCTGGGAACTGAAATCATTTGCAGGTCTTCATCAGAGACCACAGAATTTTTAGCAGCTGGTGGAATTTCTGTACCTAAATTTCTGAGCATGATCAACAGCTGAAAACAGGAAGAATCAGCAACGTGGGCGTAAGCACGGAATATTTTTCCAGGCAGAAAGGTTCTTTTTTCACTTTCAGCACAAATCTCTCAAATTGCCTGTGATGTTACACGGTTGCTGTTTAACCGCTCTTGGCTAAAAATAAAACATGATTGAAATTTTGTGGAACTTGTCACCTCATTCTAGGAATGTATCTGGGGAACCGATGTCATGACCTGAGTCACCCCAGGTATTTTCTGGAGTAAACAGTCACATCCAGAAAATGATTCAGATTTTAGGATGCACCAAGCCTTCACCAAAAATGAAGGATCTTGAAAGACAAGATCAAACCAAAGCTGTCTAAAATGGGATTCATCTCACTCGAGTGTAAACATCTAAAATTTTGGCAGTGACCATATACTGGTCACCCAGGCTTCCTTTCTTGTCAACAGACATGCACGTATCCAGGATATGATGCATCCCACCGACCCCTCTGTCATGGTTGTAGATGGAGCTGAAAATGATGCACTCGGATCACCCTTTAGGCAGCCAAGTCCAGGTGAGATTCATTGCAACTACCTGGAAACACGGTTGGGAACTGAAGCCTTCCCTTCCGAACCCCCACAGTCTCGCACCCTATCCTGAATAATCACCTTAGATTTTTTTTTTTTCCCAGGATTATTATTTTTTCAGGATTATTATTATTTTTCAGGATTTTTTTTCAGGATTATTATTTTTTTTTCAGGAATGTAGACATTTCTGGTTTGTCTGTGCCTTTTTCCACTCAGCATTGATATTTTCAGGATTATTTAACTGACCTGTGTAAGCAATTATTTTATTAGAGGTCCTTTTGTAACCCTGTATTTATATTTCCTGTAACGGTAAAGGTGAGCGAGATATATCTGCCCTGCCTAGAATTCTTACTGGCATCAGCAGAAATGTGTCTTAACTTCTGCAAAGTTAAGTTAAGTTACGGACTTTTTCTGGAAAGGTAAAATTAACCTTTGGCCAAAATTAATTTTCTAGGGGACTGAGTCTAATTCAAATTCAATTAATAGTTTCAGCCAAAACAAGTTATGTGGGGAAAATGCTTGGAAAAATCAAGAAATATTTGTGTTGGAATGTTTAAAAACAGTATCCGTGGCTTTCTCTTCATCAGATGCTTAACAATTAATGAGCCTCAGGAAAATAAACCCACAAAGTGCTTAGTAAGAAATCCCAGAATGAGCTGCAATATTCAATTTCTTTTAAACTTAATGAATTGTGTTTGTTCCAAGCTCTGTTGTCTTGTCTAAAAGAAATAAAATCTGCTTACGTTCCAGAATTTCAATCCACCTTTTCCAGGGTTCAATTCCACTGCTGACTGGGAACGGTCATTATTAACTGTGGCTGAACTCCTTTCTCTACTCTTCGCACAGGTAAATGCATAGCAGCTGTTCTGTTAATTAATATGTTTTTCCTCAAGGGATAATCATACAAAGTTTCTTCTATACCCACGCTATGGTCAGACTCTTAAATAAAATCCCACCTGAGCTCCTATTTCATATACCTGATGCAATAGTTTGGTTGCCCTTGTCTATTCCTCGTCACTCAAACCTGCAGCTAAACTACAGGTTTCCTAATCCCACCCTTTGCAAGGTAAAGCAACGCTCCTGTGTTCCCCCTCGGGAGCCTCTTCCTGCAGAGGTGAAGGAGATGGGGAATGGCAGCTGCCTCCCCACTAGGTAGGCAAGGTAAAGATGAGGGGCAGGACCTTCAAGGTAAAAGTGCTTGAAGTTCAAGTGGCAGCCAATTATGGGTGGCATTGCTCAAGGAACAACGTCAGGGCCAATCCTGTTCAGCATCAGCATCATCAGTTACCAACGCAAGGGGCGGAAGGCACCTCAGCAAGTCTGAAGGTAACGGTAAACTGGAGGGGGGGAAGCAGTTCACAGCCTCGACGGCAGGATTAGTCTTCAGAGGCACCATGGATGAGACAGAGGAACGGGCCAAGAGGAACCTCCTGAAGTTCAGCAAAGACAAAGACACTGTCCTGTCCCTGAGCTGGAATAGCCCCCGAGCATCAAGACGGGGTTGTGGACCCACTGGTTGGAGCAGCTCAGCCAAAAAGCATTGGGGTGCTGGCAGGCAAGATGAGGTGGCTCCCCCAGAGCCCTCCCAATCCAAGGGATTCTATGATTCCTAATAACTGTATCTCCCAAAGACCAGCTTGACTTGGCCATGGTTTTTTTCATCTTTTTTCACGTGTCCCCACCAAAACATACATAGTCACAGCTTTTTGTAAACAGTGATTTCTTAGGTTAGCAACCTCAGTGGAAGAAAATTGTGTGTGTGCACATGTGTGTCTGTTGGGTACAAGTGTCAGCAGCAGAAAATTGAAGATGCAACTTAACTCTTTTGTGAAGTTGCAGCATTCTGTTGTACTTGGTGCAGTTTCCATTAAGAAGATAATGCCAAGCACACTCCTCTTTACCTTCCTCCTATAAACTGTAAACATCTCTCTGCAACCCTTCCCCTTTCATCTTCTCCCCAGCTTTTACCTCCTTCTGTGTCGAGAGGCAAAGGTCCAACTCTAAGATGGTGCAACTGTGTAACCCTGGCTCAGGCTGCTGAGAAAACAACTTTGTGGCAAGCGCTGTGCAATGGTGTGTAGGAAGCTGCAGTACAATCGGCGGCAGAGCTAGGCTGTTCGGTCTGGAGTTGCCGGTAGCTCACAGAATCAAAACGATGAATACCAGCACAGAAATTATTATAACCACAAAGAGAATGAAAATAGGGAAAGAATCATAGAATTGTAGAATCATTTAGGTTGGGAAAGACCCCTAAGATCATTGAGTCCAACTGGAAACCTAATATTGCCAAGTCCACCACTAAACCATGTCCCTAAGTGCCACATCTACCTGCCTTTTAAATACCCTCAGGGATGGGGACTCAACCATTTCCCTGGGCAGCCCCTTCCAGTGCTTGACAACCCTTTCTGTGAAGAAATTTTTCCCCAATATCCAAGCTAAACCTGCCCTGGTGCAACTTCAGGCCATTTCCTCTTGTCCTATCACTTGTTGCTTGTCACTTATTACTGCCAGACAGCTGTGAACCAGTGTCATCAGTGCCCCGGTGTTGGATGTGGCGATCGATGGCAGCTTGGCAATGGTGCCTTTCTGCTCTAGGGAGGAGGCCGAGGCCTGCCTGGCCGGTGGAGACTCCTGTGTCCTACCAGTGACCAGGTAAATGTTTACCTTGGAACTTGTCAGATCCCGGCTCTCGCTTGTTTGTATGCGCTACCGATAAACATCAGCCCGTCCGCGCCATGGGCAGGCCGCCTCGGCAGAGGGCAGCCCGGGGCCTGGCTGCCTGCGAGCCGGCTGCTGAGGGCCCCCTCCCTCCGCAGCGCTGGCAGAACCCAGCCCGGGGGCTGGCGGCGGCCGGGGCCACCCCCGGCCCTCTCCCCACCACCTCAGGCAGAGGTTTGCCGGGCCCCGGCACCCCCACGAGCCGCGTTCCCCTCGGAGGGGCTCCCCGCCTCACGGCCACCGCCTCCCTGGCCTGCGCCTCCCAGCATGCCCCGCGCCGCTTGGTGGCAACGTCATCACTCCGCGACACGGAGGCCTGATCTCCATGGCAACAGCGGGAAGGCGCGGCAGGGCAGCCTGCGGCGGCACGGGAGCGTGCCGGAAAACACCGCGCCGGCCCCCAAGCGACCCTGAGGAGAGAACCATACGCGAGCCGCCCAAACCAGCCGACAGGACCCCGCCGAACCGCAAAGGACTCCCCACGGGCCCCGGCAGCGGCCCCGCTGAGAACGGTAGTGGGGGAGGGCACCGCGCCGCCCTGCCACCGCGCTTCCGGGGACTACATCTCCCAGTATGCTCCGGGGCGGCTGCGCATGCGCCCCGCCGCTCCCGCTGACGAAGCCTCCTGATTGGCTCAGATGAGAGTTCCTCCGCCGGCAGCGCCCTCTGCGGGTCGCGCGGCGGCAGCGTAGGCCGGAGCTCCCCCCCCCCCCCGGGTGGCAGCTCGGCGCAGGCCCGGGACCCTCCGGCTCGGCCTCACCGCAGCGCCGTCCAAGCGCCGTCCCGGGCCCCAGGCTTGGCCTTAGCTACCCCGCTGTGGCCTGGAGGGAGGCCGGGCTGGGCCGGGCTGGGCCTGGACCACCAAGGGGGCTGGCAATGGGGCCCGGTGCTGCCGGGGTGGGACGAGGCCTGGTGCCAGGGTGGTTCCCGCTTGCCTTGCCTGGCTGCCCCAGCCTTGCTCCTGGTCCTGTTGGGTGAGGAGGTGCCTGCAGGGTGGGTGCTGGTTTCTGGTTCACAGGTCCCTGCTGCTCATGGGGGTGAGCAGCTGGGCTTTAGGTGTTGGGGGGGGAAGGGCGGTTCAGTGCTGAACCCAGCCTGGTTCCCTCGCTTAGGACTGTTTCCTTCCTGCCCTGAGGTGCCCTGGCGCAGCTACCAGAGGCCTAAAGTTTGTACGAGTCCTTCTGTGGCTGCCTGGTTCTGGTGGCCAAGTGCTTGCTTAGTGCCTTGCTTGGGCCCTGCTGGCTGGCAGGGTGTGCTTGCTCGCTGTAATGGCGAGCTGAGGTCGCGCTGAGCTGGAGGAGCTCAGGGTCACAGGCCGGCGTCAGCCTGAGAGCAGGGAGATGCCGCCACCTGTCAGCCTCACCTCTGTGCCTGGGAAGATCATGGAGCAGATCCTCCTAGAAGCTATGCTAAAGCACATGGAGGCCAGGGAGATAATTCGAGATAGCCAGCATGGCTTCACCAAGGGCAAGTCCTGCCTGACGAACCTGGTGACTTTCTATGACGGTGTGACGACAATGGTGGATAAAGGAAAACCAATGGACATCATCTATCTGGACTTCTGCAAGGCCTTTGACACGGTCCCCCACAACATCCTTCTCTCTAAATTGGAGAGCTATGGATTTGATGGGTGGACTGTTTGGTGGATAAGGAACTGGCTGGATGGTCGCATCCAGAGGGTAGTGGTCAACGGCTCGATGTCCGGATGGAGACCGGTGACGAGTGGTGTCCCTCAGGGGTCCGTACTAGGACCGGTGCTGTTCAACATCTTCATCAATGACTTGGACAGCGAGATCGAGTGCACCCTCAGCAAGTTTGCAGATGACACCAAGCTGAGTGGTGCGGTTGACACACCAGAAGGACGGGATGGCATCCAGAGGGACCTGGACAGGCTGGAGAGGTGGGCCTGTGTGAACCTCATGAGGTTCAACAAGGCCAAGTGCAAGGTCCTGCCCCTGGGATGGGGTAACCCCCAGTATCAATACAGGCTGGGGGAAGAAAGGATTGAGAGCAGCCCTGCCCAGAGGGACTTGGGGGTGCTGGTGGATAAAAAGCTGGACATGAGCCGGCAATGTGCCCTGGCAGCCCAGAAGGCCAACCGTACTCTGGGCTGCATCAGGAGGAGCGTGGCCAGCAGGGCAAGGGAGGTAATTCTGCCCCTCTGCTCTGCTCTGGTGAGACCTCACCTGGAGTACTGCGTCCAGCTCTGGAGCCCTCAGCACAGGAAGGACATGGAACTGTTGGAGCGGGTCCAGAAGAGGGCTACTAAAATGATCCGAGGGCTGGAGCACCTCTCCTATGAGGCCAGGCTGAGAGAGTTGGGCTTGTTCAGTCTAGAGAAAAGAAGGCTGCGGGGAGACCTGATTGCGGCCTTTCAATACCTAAAGGGGGCCTATAGGAAAGAGGGGGAAAATCTTTTTAGTAGGGCCAGCTGCATTAGGACAAGGGGTAATGGTTTTAAACTAAATCTGGGTAGGTTTAGGCTAGATATAAGGAAGAAATTCTTTACAATGAGGGTGGTAAACCACTGGAACAGGTTGCCCAGAGAGGTAGTGGAGGCCCCATCCCTGGAAACATTCAAGGCCAGGTTGGATGGGGCTCTGAGCAGCCTGATCTAGTTAGCAGTGTCCCTGCTGACTGCAGGGGGGTTGGACTAGATGACCTCTAGGGGTCCCTTCCAACCCAAAACATTCTATGATTCTATGATTCTATGTTACAGGCAAGCCTTAGGCAGTTAGGTGAGGTGTCACTCAGATTGGTTCTGCTAAAGGAAAGAAGACTCAGATGAGTTATGACACAGTAGTACAGCTTGAGGAAGCAGAGCTAATGTATATGAAGACCAATGAAGTGGAAAGTACTTATAGGAAAATGAGCTTGCTTGCTTTACGATGACAGGATTAGGCAGGTGCGTAAGCTCTGCAAATGGTAATGATACTGGAAGGCACCACTGGCAGTTGGCAGCTTTCTGTTGTCCTTCCTCCCTCCCCCAAATTCTATTAAATCTCTGTGTTTTGGGGGGAAGGGATTGAAATGGGAGGAGGAGGGGTGCTGAGAGTCCTGACCAGTCTCTCATGTGCGCTAGTTGTTGACTGTAATCCTGCTGCTGTAAGCAAGATGGGAATGTTAACAAAATTTCCAAAATCTGAGAGAATTGTAAAGGATGGGATTCTTTGTGAGACAACCGAACTCGGAAATTAAAGCTAAGTGCCGTAACCTTTCACACATCCCCTGGCTTGTGGTACAACACAGGGACAATCCGCTGGTTTTCAAGGTGAAAAAAGATGCTTTTTAAAATTTGCTCTGGGCAAAGGAATAACACCTTTCTTAGTTTGGTTATTGCAGATGCCGGACAAAACACATTGCCTGAAAATGAAAATGCTATCTCATTCTCAAGAAGGAAAATGAATAAAGGTCATGTTCTGGTCAGGAAGAGATTGAGTCTGCTTCCCGATTCCTAGGTTTCCTTTAGGGTTTGGTTGCTTTTGTAGGTGTTGTTGCTTAATCCTGCTACTCCCACCTAAGAGGAAAGCAGAAACTGAAACAGGGAGAGAGGTCTGATTATGGTTGGGAGTGACATGGGGAAAAGGGTAGACATGTCTCCTACCAGTTGTTTCTGGAAGAAGGCACTTGGTACAAGAAGAGAAAGTTTCCAATGATGGTGTCACTTGCTCTTCCCGTTCCTCAATCTCTCCGTGCACTGGTGTTTCTTATGCTGGATGCGGCTGTAAAAAGAGATAGATTCTCAGTTCCCTTCTTGCATTTCAGTCCCCTCAATTTCCAACTTTTTTCCTAGTTTGTCAGCTTTGTTATTATAGCTCACGTGTTAGCATGATGTGACTATGGGCCAGTTTAGGTCGAAGTAGTTTGGGAAGTGCTCCTTTCTCCTGTACTGAGCCACTTCTGGATTGAGTTGCTTTTTTTTTTTTTTAGAGCAAGAAGGTATTGAACCCTTCCCACCTGAGGAATTTTGTGATGACACAGGGCCTCACAGGCAAAGGGTTTTCAGTAGAAAACACTGGAAGTGGATGTTCTTCTTTCCTTTACTAGGCTAACAACCACTGTTCACCCTGTTCATCTTTAAATGCTCACATTTACAGGGAGGGAGGTAGACCCCAGTGACTCAAAGTCTATCAAAAGATGAAAGCAGAGAGTAAACACAAGCTTTTCTTAACGAGTGAACTTCTGGGCCAATAATGAAGGTAGAGAAATAGTGGAGATCTTTTGTAGGGACTCATGTGCTGCCCTAATGCTACTCTGTGGCTCAACAGTGGGATCAGCAAATATCACTTGTCTACTGTTTGGAGCAGTCATAACTGCTGGCAGAGTATACGTGGGCAGTTCTGGTGCACTGGGTATCTTAAATCCAAAATTGTTTCTTAGCAGAGCAGCGAGGTTGCCTTTTCCTTAACTGCGGCTCTGAACTGACTGATCAAAGAGGTGCATGATAAGAGTTGGGAGTTAAATAAGCACGAGGTTTGATGGCAAGGCCGTTTGACCTTTGCTTCCGAAAGTGAGGTACTCGGGATAATGAGGGAGCAAGGGCGGGAGTGCGTGCTGCTTGCTGGGCAAGGACCTGGACTAGACACAACATCTCCAGAGAAGGTTTGCTAGAGTGAGGCTACAGGGGCAGGAAAAGAAGTAGGAATTGCCTGTGTCAGGCAGTCTGCACTGCTAGTTAAGCCTTGCTGTGGTTAGGGATGTAGTCACTTATGAATTCCAGTAAAAGGCTGGTAGCTTTTTTTGTGTGGTCATGCTGAGCCAGTTCATACAGCTGAACTTTATTGACAAAGTTTCCTAGATTAGGTAACAATGCTGCAATTCTGGCTTATTTTTCTTCCCAGTCAGAATTTACGTTTTACATGGTCTCCTAAGTAACATCCGCATGGTTTAGCATCTGAGCCACTCCCTCCACCATCCTGTTATTTTAGCTGATGTCAGCCTCTTGCTCAATCTGCACCTCCTGACCGGAGAAATGCTTTGAAGAGAATTCATTACAGCTGCTTCCCTTTTGGGCCTGATTTAACATCTTCCCTGCTTAGTGTCCTGGCATCTTGGCCAAATCCTAGGTGTTCAGCCTTTGCTGTTTCAGCACAAGCCCCTGTCTGAGGAATGGCTGGCTGTGAGCATTCCTCGGCGTGTGTCTTATCTCCATCTGCCCTGTGACGCTGAAGGTCCCAACCCTGCTACCACAGCATGTTCGGTTCCTCGCTCCCATCGGAGCGTATCGCAGGCCTGCACTGACCCACCCTTATGAGCAAGGCTGTGGTTGCCTCCCGTTTTGTTGCTGCTTTTTTTCCTTTCTTGGCTTGCGCGCACACACACATGCACAGAGGAAACTTTAATTTAATTTGTGGAGGTGTTCTGGTGGGATCATGACAGGCGGCAGAAATTCAGATGGCTTGTCTAAGCAGGAAGTTACGTGGACCAAATTAGGCACAGGATTTAGAGCCCGTGGAGTTTTGGGAACAAACGCCTTGGCCACAGCAGGTGTGAGGAAGCACCCTCAGCTTTCAGGGAGGGTGTATGCTAGCTCTCAGGCTGTGATATTTGAAGCAGTTTTTTTCTATCTCCCCACCTTTTGCTTCCCATTGCTACAGAGCGTGGCCAGCGCCCCTCATCCACCTCAGCACGAAGGCATAACCTGAACGCTTGAGCTGATCCTCCCACCCTGCGTCTGATTCGGGAGCTCGTCAGATCCATCCACGGACCAAGCCGACCCTGGAAACTGGCCAAAACCCGGTTCATTTATCTTCTGTTTTCTGCTAGGTTCATGAGCTGAACTGGCCTGTAAGAGGCCCTGATGAACACTGAAGCTGGTGGGGGGTAAGCAGGGTGGCTGGAGACAGGGAAAAGAAGCAAATAAGGTGTGTGGGGGTGTGTGTGTGAGGAATTCAGTCTCCTCTTTTTGACGGCCTCAAGCTGTGTGAATGTTTCAGCCGCACGGTGTAGCTTTACTCCGAGCCGACTGCTCTCCTGGGGGTTGTGTCCCTTTCACAGCGGCTTTTTGAAGCAACTAAGAGCATCAAACAAAAGGCAAAGGAGTCCGGTCTGTGCTAAGTAAGCGTGGAGCAGAAATCTTTTTCTTGTTGGACTGGCAAGTTCCTGATTTGACTGGTTTCAGTCTTGGTCATCACTGTCTGTTTAGACAGGTTTGGGGCAGTGTGGCCATGCATGACTGAGCAGGGCTACTCATAGCAAACTGAGGGGAGGGACTGATTCCTCAGACCAGACAGAACATTCCCCTGGCTATCTTAAACCTGAAATGGAGCTGTCTGCTACCCTAGAAAAGTCTGAGAGCCTTGCAGACTGCCATCGTTTGCTACCTGTGGTGGG
This sequence comes from Butorides virescens, assembly GCA_017310255.1. Lineage (NCBI taxonomy): Eukaryota > Metazoa > Chordata > Aves > Pelecaniformes > Ardeidae > Butorides > Butorides virescens. Next base: position 9,584 of record JADKXX010009231.1, on the reverse strand, counting down.
TTGACCCTGGCTGGATGCCAGATGCCCACCAAATCCTCTCTGTCACTCCCCTCCTCAACTGGACAGGGCTGGGAAAATACAACGAACAGCTTGTGGGTCGAGGTAAGGACAGGGAGAGATCACTCATCAGTTACTGTCACGGGCAAAACAGACTCGACTTGGGGAAAATAATTTGAATTTATTGCCAATCAAATCAGAGTAAGATAATGAGAAATAAAACCTGAATCTTAAAACACTTTCCTGCAACCCCTGCCTTCTTCTGGGCTTAACTTTGCTCCTGAATTCTCTACCTCCTCCCCCTGAGCGGCACAGGGGGATGGGGAATGGGGGTTGGGGTCAGTTACAGAATCACACAGAATCCCAGAATGGCAAGGGTTGGAAGGGACCTTGGGAGATCATCTAGTCCAACCCCCCTGCTCAAGCAGGCTCTCCTAGAGCATGCTAGACAGGACTTCGTCCAGGCGGGCTTTGAATATCTCCAGAGAAGGAGACTCCACAACCCCCCTGGGCAGCCTGTTCCAGTGCTCTGTCACCCTTAGAGTAAAGAAGTTCTTCCTCATATTCAACTGAAACCTCTTATGTTTCAGTTTGCACCCGTTGCCCCTAGTCCTGTCACTGGACACCACTGTAAACAGACTGCTTCTGTCCTCTTGACGTCCGCCCTTAAGATATTTGTAGGTGTTGATGAGATCCCCTCTCAGTCTCTTCTTCTTCAGGCTGAATAAGCCCAACTCTCGTAGCTTTTCCTTGCAGGGGAGATGCTCCAGACCCTTTATCATCCTCGTTGCCCTCCTCTGGACTCTCTCTAGGAGTTCCTCATCTTTCTTGAACTGGGGAGCCCAGAACTGGACACAGTACTCCAGGTGGGGTCTCACCAGGGCAGAGCAGAGGGGGAGGAGAACCTCCCTGGACCTGCTGGCCACACTCCTCTTAATACACCCCAGGATACCATTGGCCTTCTTGGCAACAAGGACACCCTGCTGGCTCATGGTCAGCTTGTCATCCACCAGCACTCCCAGGTCCCTCTGGGCAGAGCTGCTTCCCAGCAGGTCAGCCCCCAGCCTGGACTGGTGCATGGGGTTCGACCTCCCCAGGTGCAGCACTCGGCACTTGCCCGTGTTGAACTTCATCAGGTTCCTCTCCGCCCAACTCTCCAGCCTGTCCAGGTCCCGCTGAATGGCAGCGCAGCCTTCCGGCGTATCAGCCACTCCTCCCAGTTTGGTGTCATCAGCGAACTTGCTGATGGTGCACTCTGTCCCCTCATCCAGGTCATTGATGAACATGTTGAACAAGACTGGGCCGAGTACTGAGCCCTGGGGAACTCCACTAACTACCAGCCTCCAGCTGGACTCTGCCCCGCCAAGTTCATCACATGTCTCTGCTGCTCCTTCCTCCTCAGGGGTCCCTCCCACGGCAGACAGTCCTCCATGAACTTCTCCAGCGTGGGGCCTTCCCATGGGCTACAGTTCTTCATGAATTGCTCCAGCGTGGGTCCATCCCTCCCACAGGGTGCAGTCCCTCAGGAGCAAACGGCTCCAGTGTGGGTCCCTGTGGGGTCACCAGCCCGGCCAGCAAACCTGCCCCTGCCTGGGCTCCTCTCTCCATGGGGCCCCCCGCTTTTTTTTTAAACTATGTTATCCCAGAGGCGCTACCAGCGTTGGTGATGGGCTCAGCCTTGGCCAGCAGCGGGTCCATCTTGGAGCCAGACCTATCAGACATGGGGGAAGCTTCTAGCAGCTTCTCACAGAAGCCACCCCTGTAGCCGGGAGGAGCTACCAAAACCTTGCCACGCAAACCCAAAACACTACCACACGAGACTGATAACGACAGCTTTTAGTGGGAGCATCTTTCCAGTGTGCTGACCAAAACCACAGGACAGCACGGGTTGATGGCCACGGTTTAAGAGGCTGGTGGGTCTGCCTGGGTTTAATGAGTCTTCCTAGTCTGTTCAGTGTAGCATCTGCCACCGCAGCCAGTGCTGCAGTTGGAAATAGCCCAGCGTGGTAGCTAAGGAGGTTATATACTCCTTTCTCTAGCAGCACGTACTCCCGTAGCTGCCCTTCCGTGTTATCTGGCTGACTGCATGGAGCGGGTGGCCTGTTCTGTAACTGGTTTAGTGGTTGCTGAACTCTTGCTATCTGTGGGCATGGTCCAACATCTGCTGAGTTAAGACAATGACTTATACGTGGTCATCATATCCAATCCTCTGTGTTAATAGCAAGGTCAGGCCTTGCCCCAGTAGAACCTGCTGACTTTTCCCCATCTTATTTCTCTCTCTCTCCAGTTTCATTGCTTTTTTTTTTTTTTCCTCCAAAGTGCTGTGGTAGACTAAATTTGAAAAGGGTGAACCAGGTTGTGAGGTCTTGGTTCTCCTTTTGCCCGCTTTGTTTGGCACGTGGGGCAGAAGCGGTTATGGCACAGGGAGAGAGCAGTGGATCGCTTCCGCACCAGCTGCTGCTGGCTTGTGGAAGGGGATGTCTCCAGCTCATCCAGAGGTGACTTTGCGGGGGGCAAATACTCCGCACTTCAACACTGGCTGGCTGCTCCACAGGTAGCACGTGTAAGAGCAGACCCAACTTGAGCCCCTTGAACTGCTTTTTAAATACTGTTACCCTGATGGCGAGGGGCTGGACATGGTTTAGGAGGAAATAACACCCGGCAGGAAAGGTGCGCACGTGGGCGCACGTGTGGAACCTGCAGAGTTGTGGCTGCATCTCAGCTGCGCAAACCACATGGGGGTTTTCAGCGTCCCTTTACAGCAGAGCAAGAAGCAGCTTTTCCCATAGACTCTCGGAAACTCCCTCTCTTTCTACTTGGCCTCACCAACCTATCCCTCACCTCAATAGAGAAAATCCCTCTGGTTCTTCTGAGCCTCTAAGATAATCTCATTTTCTTTGCTTCCTCTAAATAAGCCATGAAATGAGTTCTTGGAGAGACCCGCTCAACAGCAGCAGTTTTGAGGTGCTCCCCCCTGCCCCCCAGCATGCCCTGCATGAGAGAGATCATGACATGGGCCCCTGCTTGTTTTTGTGGTGGAACTGGTGCTTTATCGGGCTGGTGCATGTTCTTTAAGCTGGTGTTTAACTGCCAGTTCCCTGTGAAAGCTTGTTTTTTCTCATCACGCTTGAAAGCATTTGTCCGCCAGCTCCTTTTTGGGTGGCTAAATATAAAAGCAACCACTACCTACTCTGGAAGGCTTAGTGCGCTACAACGGCTCTTCAAAGTTGATGCTCCGCACGCTGCCAAAATGGCATCTCGGGGGTGAGCAATAATTACAAATAGGAGGATGCATTGGCAGATGGAAAGCCGGGTTTGTGGGCACAGTCATGGGACAGGGAAGCTTTAAAATGCTGCTGTGCTGCTGCCTTACTTCCCCCGCCAGCCTCTCTCGCTGGCCAAGCGCAGGGCCACCACTTATTTCGGCCTGATAACCCAGCAATGTGCTATGGCACTGTGCTGGGAGTGGGTGGGCTCCCCGTGTCGCACATGGGGCTAGGCGTAGTGCCGTTAGCGTGCCCACTCCAGCCTTCGTGCCCAAGATGTGCTGTTGTGCATCCTCACAAAATTAATAGCCTGAGGGACGGGGGGGCGGGATCGACATCTGCGTAAAGTTTGTCTCTTTGACAGATTCCCAAATGAAACCTCATCTTTAAGAAACGACATTTCACCTGTGTACCCTACTCAGAATGAAAGCCGCCCGATCATTCATGAAGGCTTCAATACTTCCCAGTGTTTTGCAGGGGAATTCATGATAGGAAGGAGGTGATTTTTGGTGTATTGAGAAACTTCCCTGTGCTTGTTGACTTTAGCTGGGTGGTTCTATTTGTAAGTGTGGTTTTTTTTCCCCTGGCTTTTCAGTGTTTGAGGAAAAAGTTAAATACAACAGCAATAGGAAATGAGCATGATACACCCTCTGTCCTGTTCCCCCCCCCTCCTTGTTTTTAACACTTTGTAAATCTGAGAGGGGAACAAAGTGGATCACGCTACAAGAGGATGATGTCAGTATAGCAAATGCTGTGGATTGTGGCCTGTGGTGGAATGTCAACATTAAACTCATTGTGGCTTTTGCAGCTTGGCAAATCAGCCCTGTGAAAGCTGCAGTCTGTCCACCTAGTGCCCAGGCTGTCACTGGGATCAGAGCTGGAGCTTTTCAGGCACACGTAGTGGAGCCAGTCCTGAAATTGGCTTAAATGGGGCTGATACATGGTAGTAAATTCACTAAATTCTGCTTCTGGCCATGCTGGGCAGACAGAATTATTGTACTATTAACGTTGTTCTTCCTCACTCTCTTGCCTCTAAGCACATTTTTAGAGCCATGTCAAAGAAGAAAAGTTAAATTAAAAGGGTATTCTGAACAAATTAGAGAATTGTAATCTCCTGGGGCTTTTCATTTAGGCTGGCTGACTGCAAAAATGTTCCAGAGAGAGAAAAAAACCTGTAACACAACTTAGAAAATGTTTGCCTGTCTAAAATGGGTTTTATATTACTTGCCTATAGAATCCTGTAGCACAGACTGTAACAGATTATTTTGTCTTTGGGATTTCTTTCCTATAGCAGAACAGCTTAGTGTTCAGTGGTCTCCTAAGCAAATTTCCTAGAGTAACTTCAAATACCGTTTGTCTTTCCATCTTAGGACTGTGTTTCCAGGAATTAGCTGTTCCGTGTAACCCAGCCAGTTGCATGCTGTGCCGTTATGTACTCAGGGGAAAACCTGTTGCCTAAAACCTGTGTTTCCCACATGTAGAAATTTGGGGACCTAAAAGAAATGACTGAAAAGTTTACACAATGTTTTGCCCAAGGAGCTAGAGGGGGAGTTTGCATTTAACGGCGATTACATTTTTAGGATATCTTGCAGAACAAGTGGAGCCCAGATGTTTTCAGTAAACGGCTTTCAAAACTTACAGTTGAGATCAGTGTCAAATTTCCAGACACATGATAACCTTGGAGTCAAGTTTAGAATTGCTTTTGTGTTTACATAAAGTCAGTGAGCTGAATTACACTGAAGTTTGTGGGTGAAAGTTCTCCATAACAAATATTTGACTGGATATAGAGTTTATCTTATTTACAGGACTTTGAGCTTTGAAAAAAAGGTTACTGTATTTTTGTTGATGTAATATTTGAGGCATATTCAGCTCTCTTGCTCACTGGATTTGGAACAGCTGTTGCTTTTTAACTCGGATCTGTCGTTATCCCAGCCATTAACCTAGCATGGCAAAAAGCAAGCATTTTAAAGCTAGAGGGGAACCATTTCTACCTATGATAAATGAAACATGGTGAACATTCTGGCTTGTCCAATGGCTCTGTGCTCACATTAAGGGAGCCCTCTCGTTGAAGGTCTACCTGGACGCCTAAGTCACATGCCAAGTTTTTGCTCAGGGACTCTATCAGGAAAAATATGGCTTCTGTTTTTACAAGCTCAGGATTTACTTTGTGCAAATATTGCCCAGTATCTGTTTAACAATCGTGTTGTCAGCCCAGAGTAAGATCGCTGCCGTCACTTGGGAAGATGATGCACGGGTAGGGTCCATATGAATGATATTAAAGCGGGTGTAACAGCCATGGAAACTTTCCCTTTTTTTTAATAGCATACCCTAGGCCTTACCCTACGCAAAGTCTTTGCCAACGTCAAATGCTCTTACTGCATGGTGCTGCGCATGGCCCTGTCTGCACAAACTTGCAACTGTGTGTCTTGCCTGCTTAAAACGCCATCCAGGCTCCCAAATTAACAGCTATTTACCCTCAGACCAGCTGGGGCTCCCACAGACAGACAGACAAACAGATGCATGCATGCATGCACGTGCATACATGCACACACAAGGTGTGCCACCCTGCTGAGATACTCCGAGGTGCGTGCAAGTGGAGTCTCAGTGGATTTTTCTGCACCTAGATCCACCAGTTCTCTGACTGAATCATCTTTTGCGTATATACGGAAACGTTCATCAGAGAAGCTTAAGATTATTTTTGCATACTTAAATTGTCCTCTCCAGCTGTCACCTGAGGAAGCTAAGCATTACTGTCCCCAAATTGGCTGACATTCGGGTCTCTGCTCTGTGTATAATGGCTAAGCTGTAAACAAGAGAGCTTGCTCCATTGTTTCTGATGGGATCTTGTCCAAGGGAAAACAGAGATCGTCTTCAACAATTTGAAAGCTTGTGTAGGCAGACAATGCGTTGACTTTTGCCTGTGGGCAGCATGGAGCATGCCTCTACTTCAGACCAACAACGCAGCTGAGAGCTGACAAGAATCACAAGTAACACTGCACATGCACTCTGCTGAGAGAATGGGCAGCTGCGATGTTTGTGTGTAAAAGTGTCCTGAAAGAAATAATTTGGATTACCAGGCTCTTTTTTTCCTGCATACTCCGACATTTTTAATCTACTGGATCTTCCCACTAATTCAAACAGTTTAAGGAATAATGGTCAGGCGTGCAATTAACTATTAGCTACTGAAAATAATATGATAGAAAGTAAAGTAATGTGTGAAGCATTGTCAGATGCAAAAAATGAGCTTGCAGTTAGTGCATGTGAATGTCATTTGATGGGGAAGTCCAGCCCAAGTATGGTTATGTTTTTAGCAGACTTCTTCCCAAGAATGCTTGTAAACGCATTCTTTGGGAAGAAAGGCACAAGATGAAAGAAGGCTTAACCCAAGCCATAGGAAAACAGTATGAAATTAAAAACAGTAGGAAGTCCAAATTAAACCATAATGTGACAGTGGTTTGAGAGTCGGTTGTACAATCAACAGAAAAGGCCTGGGTATAGCTGAACCTGAACTCTTGTAAGACCAGAGTCTAAACGCTCTTCATGTTGGTCACCAAGGTATCCTGGTGCATGGCTGTACAACCCAGTGCGTCCTGTTCTGGCCACGTAAATCTGCTGTCGTCAAAGATAATGTGTACATTTGTGCAATTTGCAACTGATCCAGAAAGCAAAATGTAGGACTTCCCTAATCTTACCGACATTTAATCATGGGTGGCCCAGACTGTCCAGCTACAGAGGAAATATTCCTATTATTAACAGACTATTTGCTCATTTGCTTACAAACTGCTGTTGCACAGCCTTTTCATGCAACAACGCAGTGAGGATTTATGCAGGTTTGGTCGGGATGAGTTTGGAAAGAATAAACAAGAGTAACTTGCAATATATGAGCTGCTGGGCAACCTTCTTACAGTTCCAAGCGTGCCTTTGTCAGTCAGAGGCAACAAGGGTAGGTGGTAAGAGCAGACGAACAGCAGACATAACATAAAAGAAATGGTTTAGTGTTTTGTAGGTTCAAGGTTAGTCTTTCTGGAATACTGAAATGTGCTCTGCAACGGACTGCCGATACAGAGTGTCAGGTTATGCAGGAGCCTGTGCTTCAGGAGGACAACTAGTTTTCGGCAAGTCTCTTCAGCCACACGCTGGTGAAAATACTAGAGTATGAGAACAGTAATGCAAGTCTGCCAGCAGTTACAACCTTTTTTTTTTTTTTTTTTTACATAAGCATTTGTGTGGGAGGGGAACATGAGATATCAAATGTACCTGGCAGCCTGCTGAAGCGATAGGTATGACCCACGTTAACTTACAGATCTTAATTACTTCTGATGGTTAACCGACAGAAGCAACAGAAAACAGTAAAACAAAGGAAGCCATAGGCTTGCCTGTTTCCTTCAGGCGTTTGGAGCGCCTCTAAAAGTGCCGCTGTGCTGACACAAGCTTTGTGCTGCCCCTTACACACAGACACCTATCCACTCACGCGTGGGAAATCGCACATTACCGGGAAGGTTGAAAGACCAAATAAAACTTTGTAGAAAGAACTGCTTAGCGGAAAATGGGTTTTATCACAGCTTGCAGGCTCAGTAACTTCTAGTATTTCTGATGAATTTCAACCTTAACATTGTTTTAGTAAAAGCCAAGATTTTGGGAGCCTGATGTTAGGGGATGATCTCAGTTTAAGGATGTTTCTACCCCTCGAGGCTGTGCCTATAACCTTCTTAAAATTTCAGAAACCAGAAAGTAAAAGAATCCAATGTTTGTTGATAATAAATGACCGCACGAACTGAATGCCTACAGTAGTACTAAAAGCAGCTGAAATAATCATCTGATTATCAGAAGGCTCCTTTTTTTTTCTGTTTGACTTTTGATTTCTGAATTGCCTCTTTATTATTCAGCTTTACTGACTATAGGCACCTATCCTAAATCTCACCATCAAGCAAACTGAGCACCCGGGGGCGAGAACTGTTAGTTTCTCACCAGCTTTCTTGCGTACGGTGCCTTTAGTCGTCACCGGTGCTGACATCCAGGGTGGTTCCTTCCCCAGGTCACCAGCAAACACCAAGAGCTGCAGCTGCCTGTTAATAACGTGGAGCAACTTGGAAGAGCGGTGGTACCGTTCAGCTGTCGTTTGTTCATTCTGGCTTGGCTGGCTCCTCAGCCCAACCAAGGATTTTCACCTTTTATTAAGTTTCTTGAATTTCTTACGAGCAATTTTTTGAGGTGGTATCCAAAGGAAGGCCTGGTCACTGAGAGGGGGAAGTCTGAAAAGTCAGCCGGTCTCGCCACTGAGTCACCGACTGTTTTACTGGGATGACAAGGCAGAGCGGCAGCTGCCATTGACAGCCAGCTGAGCTTTTGTACTGGTTTCCTCAGCTTTTGTACTGGTTTCCTGAGCATCATCCCAGTTCCCGCTTTCAGAGTGAGCGAAAGCAGAAGAAAACCCCATCCGCCATGCCATGAATGTCTTCCTTCCCAACGCTGTATAAACCGAGCAGCTCGAACGTTTACTGTTCAGAAGCTCTACGCTGTTTTTTGTCGGCGGACAAACACCTTTCTGCCTCAGGCCTCGCTGGGCCTTTGCCTGGGGTCCCGCTCCCTCCCGGCGGGGTCGGGAGCCCCAAGCTCCGGCCCGTGAAACGCGGGCGGGCGCCAGGGGAGGAGGGCGCTGAGGGGGCAACGGGGCCCGCGCGGCCAGTGGCCGCCACCGCCGCCTCAGCGCTGAGGAGAGGGCGCGCGCGCGGGCCCCGCCCACCCGGGGGGGTGGGGGGTGGGGTGGGGTGGTGTCGAGGCACGCGCCGCCGGGGGAGGTGCTGAGTCACGCTGGGCCAGCAGAAGCGCGGCGGGAGGCCCCGCCCCCGTGGGCGGGGCCGTGCGCGCGGCGGGGGTGACGCTGCGGCACTATAAAAGCGGCGGCGCGGGGAGGCCGCCGGTCAGAGCGCGTCGGCGAGGCGGAGCGGAGCGGGTTCCTGCGTCAACAGTGCTTGGACGGAACCGGCCGCGCTCGGGCCCGCCACCACCACCACCACCCCCACACACACCGCCGCCGCCGCCGAACCCACCGACCCACTCACCCCTTCAGGCAGCGACCATGGCAGCGCCCCCTTCCCAGGTTCGCCAGAACTACCACCAGGACTGCGAAGCCGCCATCAATCGCCAGATCAACCTGGAGCTCTACGCCTCCTACGTGTACCTCAGCATGGTGAGGGGCCGGCCCGGAGCGGGGCCTGCATGGGGGGGGGGCCTGCACGGGGCGGGGGGCGGGCGGGCTGCCGGTGGGGAAGGCGCTTCGGGCCTACGCGGGGGTGCTGGTGTTGTGGTGGGGGGGGGGGG
>JADKXX010009229.1:0-20835 GCA_017310255.1 Butorides virescens | reverse complement strand
ACTTGATTAATTGGAAGGAAAGTGATGCTGAAGGAGACAGGAAAACAATATGCCTACTAGGGGAGAAGGGTTTGGGTTAGGAATGGCTGAAGGTGGAGAGTTAGGGCATGGAAGAAAGCAGAGGCGGCGGTTTTAGATAAAGATACAGGGTGGAGAAGCTAGGGAGAGGCAGGAATGATGTGTTCTTGAAAGGTAGCAATGGTGTGAAACGGAACAGCCTGGATCCATCGTGTGTGACAGAGCGTGGACTCAGGCTGCAATCGGTCTCTGTGTACAAAGATAGGCCAAAAGCCTTCCCTGGTGTGTGTGGGGGGTCTTCTGGCACAGGTCTTGCTCCTCCTGGAGCCTGGATTGTCTCCCTGGCTGTGGAGAGGGAATGTTGAGCTGACCCCCTTCACCTGTGTATTTGTTGGGAAGCCTTATGTTCTCCTCCTGCTCTCCTAGCCATCCCCCTCTGGACATCTTGGGCCTCTTCTTAACATGCAGCCACCGACACTTCAGGAAAGCGCAAGGGTAACGGGCTGCCTCTCCGCCCTATTGCAAGTGTTGGAGGTGGGTGGTAGAGGTATTGCAGGAGAACTTTTTGACTGCACTGATGGGGCTTGCTAAACCCTCAGGCGCAGTCCTGCCTCGGTGTTCCTCTGCAGGTCAGGCTCATCTGGAGGATCCTGCCCTCACTTTACCTGCAGGTTCCTGTCGATGAGCCAGTTGGTTTCAAAGTCGTCGTCGTCTTCCCCAAAAGGGTTGATGAGTTGCTCGGCCACCTGCATGTGGAAAGTGCATAGCAAAGGTCATCGTGGTCATACCCACCCCTTTCCCTGCAGGGAGAAGGCCTGTGGGGCAGAGTCAAGCGTGATGTTCCTTGAATTCAGAGCAATGCTGTTCCTCCCCAAAAGGGGTGTGTTAAAAATGGAGGCTTGCCGGTGGCCGGGAGACATTGCTACACACAGATAACTGTCCCTGGCTCACATAGCCTTCCTGCAACTGCAGGTAAAGTGTAGCCTACTGCCTCTCTTTTTCCTCAAACTAGTCAGGACCAAAGCCTAGGAAACACAGAGCTGATCTCCAGGGTGAGACACTCAGAAATGGAGAAAGTCTTGGCAATACCCTCTGCCCCTGCTGGCTTCCCATTTGTCTGCCAGCACGTGGCATTGTTGCCCATGGACCAAAGAACATGGCTGGGTCCCTGGTGGGCACACACTGGGGAAAAAACCCTCGGCTTGGTCCAGCTCCAGACATATTTTCTTGGGCTTACCTTTAACCAGCCAGCATAGAAGAAGAACTGCAAAAACGTAAAGACAGGCACGAAGAGATCTAGTTCATGGCCAGGATACGCTTTTTCTGGATCCAGGAACTGCCGCCCGATCAGACAGGCCAGGAAGAAGCTGTAAACAGCCACGGTCACCACCTAGGAAAGATGACAGGGGACACACCAGAGGAGCTTGAGTTCCCAGCTTGCTTTCCCAGCATCTCTCTTCAGCTCCATCCCACACAACTCCAAAGAGTGGCGAGCTGCTGCAGAGCTGCTGGCTCTGTAGCCTTTTGCAAGCCTTGGATTCAGTTAGGACAGGTTTCTCCTCTGCTTTTTACAGGAAGATGCATTTCCACTGCAGAAAGCTTTAAATATGCTCTCTGCCCCTTTAGCTGTTGCATACGCTGTATTTCATTCCATACTGTCCCTGGAATGACATCTGTGTAGGTGTCACAGAAAGACAGGGGTAGAAGAAAGCATGTAACGTCCTGGGTGGGAAGAGCTTAAACAATTAACACGTGGCTGCATGGTTGTTCTGCTGCTGAGTGAGGGGTGCTGTGAGCTCTTTCAATTCCTTGCCTCTCCTGAAAGCTGTCTCGAGCCCCTCGTGGCTCAGTCCAGGCTGGCAGGCAGCTTCCAAGTCGGGGAGGGGGAACCCTGGCAGTGCTGTCAGCTCTGAACTAGCTCCTTCCATCCTGGTCCTCATGTTGGGCCTTTTCTATATTTGCCTGCTTGCTTGCCCAGATTTCAGGCTACAGTGAGTGAGCTTTGTGCTTTTCTCCATAATCACGGGACTGGAAACTTCCCCTTTTCAAATTAAAAGCAGCTGAGACTCTTGCGTGGTCTTTTGATGCAACAAGCAAGGGGGTTCAAAACAACCCGGCATCACAAGACTCTCGAGCCAGCCGTGCAGTTCCTTGCAGTGAACAGCGCGGGGCTGTTCCATGATGAGCAGGATAAAGAGTGCCTGAGATGCCAGGCTTTGTATTGTGGGTGGGCACCTCTAGAAAAATGGGTTGTGTACTGCAGAGTGGGCAAAGACATGCTCTGGTATTGCTTTTGCTCCTAGGGTGCAGGCCACCGGTCTGTGCAGGAATAGTTTCCTGCCGTGCTCCCCGTTTCTTTAGAGGTGGCTGTGTCTGAGGTACAGAATTAAGGCCGGGCTGGGTGCGTGCTGCTGGGCACACGGGAGCGCTGACGTGTGTAGGTGGGGACGAGGGGCCCAAGTCTATCTCGTGTCGGCACGGTCTGTGTGTGCGTCAGGTCCTTGGAGCATGGGATAGCGTACACAGGTAGGCTGGAGCAATGGACGTGGGGGATCCCTTCTCACCTGAGTGTAGACCAGGGGGATGCTGATCCAGTCGTACCCGTAGAGTCGCCCGCACTGGCTGCGCAAGGTGTTGAGCTCCTGCAGTGGGGAAAAGGAACGGCCCGTCAGCGTAACGTTGCATTTCCTTGCTGGGGACACTGAGCTTCTCTGGCCCCATTGCCCTTTGGTGCTCCAGCCCATTCCCTCCTCTGCAAGGGGGGGGGCTCAGCCAGGACTCCTGCTCCCTTGGTGCCCAGCCTCATCCCGGCAGACCACCAGCAGGGTCTCATGCTTGCCCTAGAGGAATTCCTTGCTGCCTGGGTGTCTCCATCTGAGCCCAAGATCCCTTCCTAGCTCATTTCATAGCAGAGTTTATCTCCTCACAAAATGAGCAGCTAACAGGTTAGGCAAAGAATGTCTCAGGAGCATCCATCTCTTTTTCCTGACTACATAGTGAGTCTAGATAAATACCCCTAGATAAAGTCCCCAGAGGGACATCTCTCTCTCATTCTGGGCAGATGAATCTCCCTCCAGCCAACAGAAATAATATGACTTTCTCTACACATGAATACCAGGAAGGATGAGCTGCTCTGGACGTTTTTTCTCTGCAGCTGGGCAGGGATCATTGCCAGGTCTTGCCTGTGGAGCATGGTCTGCTTCCCAGGACTGTCTAAGAGTTTTCAATAGTGAAGTTTTCTACAGACACCTTGGTTGTTGGGGATGCTTTTGACCTCTCCTGGTCTCTTCCAGATACATGTTTCCTTGTGGCTTTCCATCTGTATCCTAGAGACCTCCACTGGCCACTGTGGTTGGCTGCTTGGGAGTGTGCGAAGGCTGGAGGAAGGCTGATCAAGGACCTGCTGCATGGGTGTCTTCTGTTACTATGTGCAGGTGTGAGTCCCGTGGTTCCTCCCAGTCCTACATTTGAGAAAGAAGTCACGCTCCCCTTGCCTCTACTGTACGTGACATTGCTACCATGTCAGCAGGCCATGAAGAGCTCTGCTCTGTCACAAGCTGGAGAGTGGCGGTGGAGGTGTTTCCCATCAAAGTGAATATAATATCCTATACCCAGGGACAGGCTTGGGTCACTGCCCAGCCTCACCTTTCCTATTCCTGCCTGACCTCTGGAAATCCCTGTAGTTCCCCCCAGAGGACTGGATGAGGATCTCAAACAGTTGCCTATTGCCTCTGTCACTCACATTCAGGATGCCTTGGAGCAGCACACTGTCCCGGATCCTCCCCTCATTCCTTGCCTTCACAGCCAGATTGGAGAACCAGACGCAGGGGATCCAAAACTTGTTGTGGGGGGAACTCAAGCTCTCAAACTTCTTATGCTCTTCTGGTGTCATGAGGCCTAGGTGGAAAAGAGTAGGTGGGAGATGGATGGCCATAGAGGGCAGAAAGACATTGATCTGGTCTGAAATGAAAATATCTAAACCTCAGGTGGTTACCTCAGCTCTCTTTAAAAAATAACAGGAAAGACTCAGGCACTCAGCCTGAAGAAGACACCCAGGAGGGCAAGCCTTCATGTTAAAACATTGAGTTACACAAGTGTGAGAGGCAGGCTTTATCTCATTTCCCTTGGGATGTCTGCAGCACATCTGATGAGATCACAGCCAGCAGCGAGACAAAGTACTGCTGAGGGTGCCAGTTGCCTGGTGCACTTAGACATCTGTTGAGAATGGGATAACTTATGTTCTAGGAGTGCCTGTTTCTGGGTTGCAAAGGGAACCCAGTTGACTTGGGCAGGTGCAGACATTTCCCTTTGGGCAGACTGGGAAATGTTGCACCCTGAGGAGCATCTTCAGAGATGTTTCAGGGAGCCTAGCGGTTAAGGTCGGAGGCCGAAGGCTCTGATTCCTACCTGCCCGGTGGAAAACTGTTGCCCTGAGGAAGGGCAAACATACCACTTGGTGGGGGTCTGCTCATGCTCTGCTATAGATCTGTGCACAGGGTCATTCACTACAGAGCACTCTGCTCTTCCCACGCACGCTTTCAGTGCAGGGCAGGGCACTTTCAGTGCAGGTAACACCTCAGTTACCCTAATCTGATCAGCCAGGGCTATGCCATGACCTGCAGCTTATCTGCATTCACAAACCTGATCTCGACATTCTCCTTAACGTAAAAAAACATTGGGCAGAGACCCTTCATCTTTCAAACAAGCCTTCCAGCCACTAGCAGGAACAAGCATGCTGTGCAATATGAGAATATAAACGGTTGATTATTTCAGAAGAGCAGAGCTAGGGCATGAGCAGATGCTTAGCACCCACTGCAGCACTGTCCCGTCTCCAGCCTGGAGGTCGTGTGGCCCTTTCCAAAACTCTTTGCCCCAAGCACAGCAGCAAGCTGTGCAGAAGGCAGTACCAGTACTGACCTGCCCTCACGACATGCTCCATGCTGGGGAAGCGCTTGTAGACAGCCGTGCTGACCGAGCGCAAGATCAGCACGCTGCACAGGTTGCTGTAGCGCATGAGGGTGCGACGCAGGAGCCGCCCGTACTCATCCTCCCCATCCACGTTGCAGGAGACCAAGTTCATGATGCGGTCAGGCCACGGGATGCTCTCGTACTGAGCCCACCAGCGGGACACCACCAGAGCCACGTAGAAACCTAGAGGTGAGCTGAGCAAATTAGCCATCCTAAAGGAGCAGGAGATGTAAATGCCCGTGTGTAGGAAGGCTGCTACTGCTCATACAAGGATGGGTGCAGGCATGCCTGGAGGGCAATTCAGATTTCCATGCTAAAGTTCTGGGTTTCATGGTTTATTTGGTGCCTGCTCTCCTGGCAGAACCCCTGAAGGTGCTAGTACATCTGGCCAGTGCAAGCTGCGTGCTGGGGGCATACCTCACAGCTGCAACACGGAACGATGTATTCTGCTTGAGGAGTTAAGGCAAAGATAGAGGGAGGGGTCTGCCTGGCGAATCTTGCCTGCCTGCAGAGCTATATCAAACCAGGGAGAAGAAATGCTGTCCCTTTTTCCCCCTCCCTGTGTGTTCCCAGACAGAGCTCCTTACCCAGTACAAAGGACACGGGGATTAGCTCAGCGTAGCTGTTGCAGTAGAGTGCCAGCTTCTCAAACATCAGCCTTTGGCTCTCACTCAGGATCAGCCTAAAAGGGAGAAACAGAGGCATCAGTCTCAAAGAAGAGTCTGTGCCTTGTTGGGCCTCCTGGGATAGGAGTCCGGCAAGGGAAGCCAAGGATGGGTAGTCACGACATGGCCGTATCATGAGGCTGGAGATGATGTGAGTGAACAGGCCTCGCGAGCCTGGGACATCAGCCCACATCCCCAAAATACCCTGCTGAGCAGTCCAAAGGAGCCAGAAGCGGTCACTGGCAGTAGATGATGCAGTCTGATGTCAGGGCCCCCCCCTATTTTTCTCACTCAGGAGAGTGCTGTGTGGTATCGAGGGTTTGCCACGGAGCTTGGATGTGCACCACTTAATATCCTGCAAAATGTCAGTCCGAGCTCTGCTCTTACGTGAGTTCCTGCCTCTTCCTTAGAGCTGCTTTCCTGCCTCCGTGCTGCATTTGTGATTGAACCAGCTAGGGGAACTCCCTGTCTTTCCTCACCAAAACCAGACCAGCCACAGAGTACAGTTCCCTTATCAAAGATCTGCGGTCCCAGAGCTGATGTCTGCTCTCAAAAATGTACCCAAGGTATCGCCTGTTGTGTAACAGGGGAAACTCTCTCCCAAAGCTCCCCACTGTGGGACATCTCCAGTACTAGTTCAGCCTTGGTCTCCACCGGTCTACACATTATTCTTCTGTAGGTAATCATCAAAATGCAACTCTTCATCCCAGGGGAGAGAAATGGTGTTACTTCCCAGGACAGAAATAGGAGATTTGTCATCTCTAAGCCATATTGGAGCAGCGAGGAAGGATCTTTCCTTTCCTCCTGTGAACAGAGGCTGGGCTAGCCCGCTCCTCTTTTCCAGGATCACTGTCCCAATCCTGTGTTGCTCAGTTGTGCTGCTCCAGGACAGGCTGGGAGTGAGGGGCTGTGTTAGCGTCAGGTTGCAAGGATGTTTACCTGTAGACAAGACTGATGGTGAAGTAGAGAGAGATGAAAATAAGGAACTCGGAGTAGAGAAGTTTGTAGATACTTCCTTTCCATTGGAGCAGGAGCTGGGAGAAGGTGCCTAGGCGGGCGTCAGCCACACGGTTGGTGTATGTCACTGTCATCACAGATCCTAGCGGAGACACAAAATGAGACACAAAACGATGTTGAAGCTGCCAGCAAGCTTGTGCTGAGGGAGGAGACAGGGACATCACAAGTGTCCTAGCAAGTAAGCGAGATGGAAGGAAGGAAGAGAGAAAGAATGAGTTGAGATTGAAAGACACCTTACCAGGTGAAGCTATTGACAAAGAACCAGGAGGAAATTTATGGTAGGCAATTAATTTGATGAGCTTGCCATCTTTTTCCTGTCTTGGAGCTGCATGTGAGCTAGGTAGAATGATAGAGAATATACTTTCTGGTGGAGCCCTTGGTTTCTAGTGTTTGATTGTCAGTATTCAAGTGGGGCTCATTGGTTGGAGTGGACAGACCCCATGTGCCACTCTTTCCCACAGAACAGTTGGTTAATTCTCAGGGTCACAAACTCCAAAGTTGCTTATGTTCCACCCACCCCCCTTTTTTTCTTTTTTTTTTTTTTGTAGTAGTTGCTTCAGATACGTTGTTTCTGTAAAGCTGCTTGTCAGGAAGTGTCTTCCTGGAATACTGATGGCAGAAAAAAAACCCAAAGCCAAAGGAAAGCAAAAACCCCAGAAAGGAGAGATTTGTTGGTACTGATCCAGGTGAAGGCACCCCCGGAGTTCTGACAGTTTTGGCAGCCCTTGCCCAACAAGTATAGCTGTCTTTAAATTTGGGCTGAGGGCCATATCTGGACTATACTGGTCCTAGTCTCGCAGGCGGAACAGCCCTCCCTCTTAGAGAGCTGAGGGATGGAGTTTGGCCAGGCTCACAGAGCACAAATTCCAGCAACCCCACCTCCCCTCTCCTCCAACCGTATGTTGCACAATAAATCAAGCTGGATGAAAAAAGGCATTCAGGCTCATGAAGCACTTTCCAGTTATGCAGCATCCCCATTGCACTTCTTCTGCTCTAACCCTGGATAAATAGTTCTTTATCATCATTTAATAATCAGACTCACATTCACACGAACCTGAATTTATAAAAAAAACCCCAACAGATCAGTATAATCCATGCCAGGCAGATAGGTAGTGATCCCTTGGTTTATAAATAATTATCCAACATGAAACTATTGGTATTTCTAAATCTTTAACATGTTACCAGGATGTTACCCAGACATTGCTATCCAACAGAGGCAATGATGTTAATCGTTACGGGTCCTTGGGCTCTTCCCTGAATGATGGAGACCAAGAAGCCTTTCAAGGGACAATTCAGACCTTACTGCTTGGTGGCAGCAGCAGCAGCGGAAGGCAGGTAAGTTTGTGTCCAGGCTCCTTATCTAAGCATCTCAGTGAAAGATCCACAGTTAGGTGGGGACAGCTCAGGTCCCGGTCAGCTGGTGCTGTGGAGAAAATCAGCAAAGTCTGTTTTGTTGGCTACTTGTCCTGGCTTTGGCTTTTCGGTGCTTGTCCTCCTTTGGGTTTCCCTGTCATAACTCTCCCTGAGCCCCCCCCCCCTTGCAGATTCTATCGAAGGAACAGAGCTGGCACCTGCCCTGCCAAGGGCTCCCCAGCTGCACAAATGCACGTTTCACTAGAGCCTCATGTACATTCATGCCGTTTCTATATGTGTTTCTGGCCAGTGCACGGGATTAGAAGAGTGTTTTTTAACTGCCCTAGAGACTGCACACACGTGGGCTATACAGATGAGGAATATATGCAACGACCCATAAATTTGTTGGGGGCTGCTTACAGAAAGCTGGCTGTTTTCTTTACGCTTTGGGTCTTGAAAGTGCTCAGGGAGACTCTTCGTTGCGTAATTCAAATACAGATTCACTTTTTACCAAACATGGAAAACTTCAGCTCTTGTCCATGTAAATAATGGATGTCACCCACCTCTATGCAGTTCTGCTCCGGCATGGGATATGGGGCTTTTCCCAGTGCTTTTCCCTCCAGCCCTGAATGGTTAAGGCATTTCCCTGCCAGCCTGTGCGGGACTGCCCTGGGATGTCACTCGGCAGCTGGCAAAGGACCATTTGGGGTTGAGGTATGTGGTGGTAGGTGACTCACCGTAGCACCGGCATTGGGACACCGGAGCCAGTGTGAGGAGGAAGAGCCATCCCCTGGTGTGAGGAGGAAGAGCCATCCCCTGTGTGGTGCCCACACAGCCTGCTCCCCGGGGAGCCGCTGCCTGCAGCTGCCTGCATCCGCCTGCCTGATCCATCCGGACTAACTATTGCACCCTGAGGTCAACTGGCGCTCATCAAACTGTGAGAGTCCACAGCAACCAAGATCCCACGACACCAAGCCTGCCTCAGGTGCGTTACCCACCGCGTGAGATGGCAAACAGTCAGGAGCAGCTATTGCTATTGACGGAGAAGAAGCAGCCAGAGCGGACAGATGGAGCGAGAGGAGGTCACAGATAGGCAGGAAGGAAGAAGGATCTTTGAAGGAATCTATTTGCTCTTGGGAGGACTAGATACTTACAGTCACGGGCTCCTGAGCTGCGGCTGGAGGCTGCGGAGGTTTGGTCCCACACGTGTCCTTGCTGGGTCCTTTGTGGCCCACGCCACGGCCCGCCTCCTCGTGCCCCCTTGGCTCATGGGGGGGGGGATTGAACCTGACAGACACGGTGTGCTAAGGAGCCTGAAAGCCACTTGGGAGCTGCAGCCGGTCACTTGATGCCGTAATCCTTCCTCATTACAAAAGAGACTCTGTTGTCTTTTGCCCTGTTCCCTTCTAATCTTCTGAGTAAGCCCTGCGTGTTTATAGAGGCGGCCGGAGGAGGGGGAGGCAGGGCTGGCTGCTCCGTAGCTGCTACTGCTAACTCCTGGCACAGCCATGGTGGCTGCCAGAAGAGAGGCATTTTTCCTCTAATTCTTTCCTGTTTGGTCCCTTTCTCTGTGTCACAATCTTACAGGAGCCCCAGGAGATTAAGTAGGGCTGGAATTTTCCACAAAGGCTATAAAATGTGTCACCCTTGGGGCTGCGCAGCCCTCTCTTCCCTGGGGAAGCTCCTAGCTCCTTAGGTTGGTGAAACACTTGGCCCATGCCCTGCCTGGCTCTCAAGGGATGTTTCTTTCTAACTCCACGCTGTCTCTGCTGTCCTTGGATGAGTTTGCCAGCTCTTCCAGCTGTGGTTTGGATGCTGGGGACTTCCACTCTGCCACTGGCTCCCCGAGACTCTTCCCATGTGTTCACTTTCTTTTCTGCTTGCTTAATCCAGCAGCACTTGGGGGCTGTCGCTGTTCTTTCTTGCATGGCCACCCTGGGATACACAGCTCCTTGCCTTTGTCCTCAAGCCTCTGCCAAGCCAGAGATCTCCTTCCCTCTGTCTATCCAGGGTCTTCAGTCCCTTTTCTGCTCCCAAGCTGTCCCTCACAACTGTGACCACCCTTCTCTTCCACCATCTCCTGCAATCTCTCCTGTCCTGTTACATGGAGGACAATCAGGGGATCAGGCCCAGCCAGCATGGGTTCATGAAAGGCAGGTCTTGCCTAACCAATCTGATTTCCTTCCACGACCAGGTGACCTGCCTGGTAGATGAGGGAAAGGCTGTGGATGTTGTCTACCTGGACTTCAGCAAAGCCTTTGATACAGTCTCCCACAGCATCTCCTGGAGAAGCCGGCGGTTCATGGCCTAGGCGGGTGTACTCTTCGCTGGGTTAAAAACTGTCTGGATGGCTGAGCCCAGAGAGTCGTGGTGAATGGAGCTAAATCCAGCTGGCAGCCGGTCACAAGCGGTGTCCCCCAGGGCTCAGTTCTAGGGCCGGTTTTGTTTAATATCTTTATCAATGACCTGGATGAGGGGATTGAGTGTGCCCTCAGTAAATTTGCAGACGAGACCAAACTGGGTGGTAGTGTTGATCTGCTCAAGGGGAGGAGGGCTCTGCAGAGGGACCTGGACAGGCTGGATCCATGGGCCGAGGCCAACTGTATGAGGTTCAACAAGGCCAAGGGCCGGGTCCTGCCCTGGGGTCACAACAACACCACGCAGCACTACAGGCTTGGGGAAGAGGGGCTGGAAAGCTGCCTGGTGGAAAAAGACCTGGGGGTATTGGTTGACAGCCGGCTGAATATGAGCCAGCAGTGTGCCCAGGTGGCCAAGAAGGCCAATGGCATCCTGGCTTGTATCAGGAGTGGTGTGGCCAGCAGGAGCAGGGCAGTGACCGTGCCCCTGTACTCGGTGCTGGTGAGGCCGCCCCTCAAATGCTGTGTTCAGTTTTGGGCCCCTCACTCCAAGAAAGACATTGGGTTGCTGGAACATGTCCAGAGGAGAGCCACAAAGCTGGGGAGGGGTCTGGAGCACAAGGCTTACGAGGAGCAGCTGGGGGAAGTGGGGGTGTTTAGTCTGGAGAAGAGGAGGCTGAGGGGAGACCTGATCGCCCTCTACAACTGCCTGACAGGAGGCTGTAGCGAGGTGGGGGTCAGTCTCTTCTCCCTGGTAACGGACGATAGGATGAGGGGGAATGGTTTGAAGTTACGCCAGGGCAGGTTTAGGTTGGACATTAGGAAAAACTTCTTCACCGAAAGGGCTGTCAGGCTCTGGAATGGGCTGCCGAGGGAGGTGGTTGAGTCCCCATCCCTGGAGGTATTTAAAAGAAGGATGGATGAGGTGCTTAGGGACATGGTGTAGTGGTGGGATGGCAGGGTAGGTTAAAGGTTGGACTTGATGATCTGAAAGGGCTTTTCCAACCAAAGTGATTCCATGATTCTAAGTCTTTAAGACATTCCCCTTCCAAGAGCCCCTGAATCAAGATCCTTTCTTACCAAATTAGTCTTGCTGTGGCATGCACCCTTCACCATCAGCAGGCTCCTGGGCAAAAACCCCTGGCCTCGTAGGCACAGGACTTTGGATACCCCACAGCTCTTCACGAGACCTCCATGTCTTTCCATCCTCTTTCTGCGCACCCCTTTGGAAAGTCATCTCTGTTGGCCAAGGTAATAGCATCTGTCCCCTCGACACCAATATTTCCTTTTGCCAAGCTGTTCCAACATTCAGTGTCCTGAAGGCAAGGAGCTGTTCTGAGCCTTAAGCCAAGCCATAGCCCTGTCTCATCACCTGGACCCAACTTCTTAAGTGTGCTCTGACCCTCCTGGCCTCCATCATTCAGCCAGCTGTGGGCCGTTGTGGGGGGGGAAGCATAGGTCTGATCCCTGCAGGTAAGAGCAGCTGGAGACCCAGACTCCCTCGCTGAGGCTCTGTGGGGTTGCCACGTGTGTTTTTTCCACTGCTCTTTCCAAGCAAGGAGGCAGCAAAGTCTCCAGTAAAATTAAATTAAGAGCTAGTTCTTGTAATAACCAACTTTCTACTGGGCCCGTGTCTTTGACACTTAGCATCAGCAGCGGGGATTAATTTATCCAAATTCTAGGTTTCTCCTTTCGTGTGGCTGAGCCTAGACAAGGGGAGGGTGTTTTTTTCACTGCTTTGCTGAAGCAGGTGCTGCCTGGCACATGTGAGGTTTCTGTCTGACGTGAGGTTTCTGGTGCAGCTCTGGGAATTGCTGCCAGCGGTGGGGAGATGATAGTTTAAAGCACGGGACTCGGTGCCAGCATCTGAGTTTTTAATTCTGGGGTGGGCTGTAGTGTGTTGGATTATCTCTGGACCTGATTCCTTTTCAACAGAAATGGAGGGAACGATCCTTGCTGCTTCTACCTGGCACTAAAACCATGGAATTCTCCTGACTTCTGCTAGTCTAAGCTGCTCTGTATCGGATCGCATGATAGCAGACGTGGGCACACATCTGGTGGGAGTAAGTTACCACATCTGGCCGTGCAACTGGGAGGCTGCCGCGCTATGCGTTAGGAGAACGTGTATAATTGCAGGGGGAAGGGATGGACCTGGAGCACTTGGCCTTACCGGGGTCCTTCCTTCCTGCATGAACACTCTGCCCCCCCAGGGTATGCTGCAGCTCCCTGGCCCTGGAGCCCCCCCGCCAGGGATGACTTGCTCTGGGTAGGTGGGAGGGGAATGCAGAAGAGAAAAAGCAGCGTGATGCTTCTGCAGTGTGAGATACAGACCTGGCAGGAGAAGCAGGGTCACATGGAGGGCCACTAGGAGAGCCTCCCATTCGAGGTGTGGAACTAGATAAGGGCTTTTATCAGCGGCCAGAGGCTAATGAGTACGGGGGTTGCCTCGCAGGCCCAACTGCAGCAAATGCATCATGGTGACATGTGCATGTCATGTCCCCAGCGCCGGACAGCTCAGGGGGAAAGAGAAGCATCCACCAAAACACCCCAGCTGTCCTCCCTTTCTGGAGCCTTGCCCTGGGTGAGCAGCGAGGCAGGGGTGCCGTTTCAGACCCTGATGTGGTTACCCCTGCGTGAGCGGCATCTCTCTGGGGCAGGAGCTGGGGTGCCCTGGTTTTGCTGAGGCTCCGAGACAGTCTTGTCCCTCAGAGGTCTCATCTGCTCTGTTACGGGGCTGAGCTTGCTGTGAGGTCCCTGAAACTTTGCTCCTAGGTTGCAAGCTGCTCCCAAATGGCCCTTTTATGGCCAGGATCACAGGGTTGGGACAGGGTCTCCAAGTGACTCGGGATCATGGCAATGTCTCAAAGCACCAAGAATGGGGGGAAGAGCTGGGAGAGCACAGGGATGGACCCTGTCTGAAGGCTCCATGCTCCATGGTTTGGCCCTCCCCAAAGGGGAGGTATCCAGAGGGAAGGAATTCGTGGACAGGCAGGCTGAGACAGTTCTTGAGGGTCTCTCAGTGCCTGAGCCCTCATCCCCATACGTGGCAGGGGGACAAAAACAGTGTTCCTGGGGACTAACACGAAACAGCGAAACCTCAAGCTCTCTGTGGAGGGATGTGCTGGCATCTGGGGGCCTCTGCTGCCCTCCTCTGAGAGGAGCTCAGCTGGCAGCTCACGTGGTTCAGAGCTGCTGTTAGGACAGCACAAAATATTTGTGGAATTTAATATGAAAGTAAATAACTCAGGGGCTACCAGCATGGCAGCACTGCTCGGATGTCTTTTCATGTCCCCTGTGGTCTCAAGTCCTTGCAGGTCTTGAGGAAGATGCCAGTCTGAAAGCCTGAAGGAAGAGGAGGAAGCAAGGAGGTGCTGATATCCATCCTCAGTCTTACAGCCCTGGAATCATTCTCGTTTTCTCCATTTTACATATGCAGAGATTGTGTTACAGTGAGGGGAGGTGAATCCCCACTTTGGGAACCCCAAAGGGCCACTCTCTGTGCTGAGTTTTCTGCAGCTGATTGAGAAAGGCACAGTGCCCTCCTTGCTGTCCCCCAGAGAAAAACAAGGGCTTTTCTCAGAAGGATGCCATGGATCCCAAAGCTTGGTAAAATCCCTTTCCCTTCTCTCCAGTTTCAGTGCTGAGATAGACACAGAGGCAGCTGGCATCAGGGCTGTCTCTCAAACTGACCTTCTTCCCTGGAATCTGACGTAATAAAAAAAGAAAATTAAAAAAAAAAAAAAAGTGGAAAGTGTCTGAGGAGGTGCTGTTTTGCACAGACAGGATTTACTCTGAGGTTTGAGCTGGCCGTGAATGTTTGAGGAGGATGCAGTGACCCTCGGTGCTTTTGTGAGGACCCCCTGACTTCTTCCCCTTATGTTGCAGAATTCATCGCTAATTCTGCGCCATCCTGGGGGAATCTGAGAGCTGGGGGCACGCTAAGGGTGCTGCCTGCCCCCTGCCCAGCACTTGAGCTCAGTGTGGTAATTTCTTCAAGAACTATGTGCTGTTCTGACATAGGGTGACTTGCTGCTCTGGCAGAAGAAGCCGTGTCCCTGCCAGCTCTACTGCTTTTTACAAATGTCTTGGGTTTGGTTTTTTTTTTTTTCCAGCTCTGTGGCAAATCAAGAGCCATCTGGTAGCACTAGGCTCCCTACTCCCGTGAGGCGGAGCTGGCATGTGTGCGTATAAGCAGCCATTTGGGATGGCACAGACCAAGCTGCAGGATGCCCGGGAATCCTGGACAAACAGCTCAGTACACGGACAGACCGACTGTTCCTCATAGCCTTTTTTTTTTTGCCATCACTCCCTGAGACGTCTAGATATGTCTTTGCCCCGGAGAGATCAGCGGTATATGAGCACGACATCTCTCTATTGCTTTGAGGTTTCAGTGCTAAGCTGTGTATCCCCCTGCCAATCCGAGTGCCAATCTCTGACCCTCTGCATTTTATTTTTCAGGGGCCTGGAGGGTGACAAATCTCTCCCTCTTCCTCTGACGTTGCATTGTTCAATTTTTACAGGCATGGAAAGGAGGGAAGAGTCCTTAGCGAGGTCCCCCTTTTCTTGCCTTAGCCACCATGGTGGGGATTAAGTTCCAAAGGGAGCACCAACTGTGTTGGTCCTGGATGTCACTTCTGCTACCTCCTTGCAGATGTTGTGGGAAGGATGCAGGACCGAGAAGTTTCTGGTTGGATAAACAGTAACCAAATCAGCCAGCAGAAAGGAAGACCTTCCTAAAAAGCTGAGGGACGGTGCTCCTTTCCCTCTGAATTTCCCATCTGCTCCTCTTCCTTTTCCATCTGGTGTCTCTTGCCCTGGGTTCAGGCTGAACCCTTCCTTCAAAGGATGCTGCTGAGCATGAGGTTGCTCTCCGTCAGCAGCCGAGAACCAGCAGGGACAGCAGTGTCTCTGGTGGGTCTCTGCTCAGCGCCACGGAGCGACTGCCCTTAGCAGCGTCCGTCTGAGCAGTACAGCTGCCCCAGGCCAGGTTCCCCCCCCTGCTCTCCTGGCCCTCAGTCAGGAGCTGAGCATTACGCTTTTTCAGTCTTTTCATCCTGTTGCCCTGGAACGGGGGCTGCGCTTTGTTGGGTGATCAAGGCAGAGCCTCTCCTTGAAATCAGAGATCTTAGACCCAGAGATCCCAGAGGATCCCCACTGAAGCCCTTCCAGGCAGTTGAGCAAACATGCTGCACAGCTGGCCGAGGGAGGGGAGCGAGTGGGTGGATGAAGCCTGGAATTTTAGACCATTTGTTTTCATTCTCATTTTCATGGCAATAACATCCGGTCTGGCTTTGCTGGGTCAGGGGTGTAGGCCTGCTTTCCAGGCTCTAAGATAATCCCTGTTTCTCCTTCCCTTCCCAGCCCGTGTCTGGTTTCTTCTTCTTTTTTTTTTTTTTTTTTTTAAATTGTAGTAGGACCTGAATCCATGAGCAGACAAGGCACCCCAGAGGAGGCTTGAGCCCTCTGCCATGACTGGGAAGCATCTGTGCTGGGCAGGGTGTCCTAGCTGAGAGCTGCTTTTGCTCTGCAGGTCAGTCTTGCACCTTGTTTGAACCAAACTCAGGATTTTGAGTCCTGCTTTTCATTTCTGACCCATTCAGAGGAAGATGCAGGCATGCTGGGAGGGAATATGAAGGTAGCTGCATCGCCTGGGCTGAGGGGAGATCACTGGGCTATGGCGTGGAAGAACTCCAGAAGTGACAGGGGTCTGCTTGGGGTGCTGGAGGAGGTGTTGAGGCTGGAGATGGGTCAGAGGATTGCCTCTGCAGGGACCCAGTGGGGTGCCACAAGTGTATCCCTGTGTCCGAGAAACCCAGAGGAAGGGTTGAGGGGGTCCTTTCATTTGTGAAAGAGCTGTGGGGAGCGAGGGACCTGGCTGGACCTGACTCTGAAGAAGACATAGAAAGCATTTGCAAGATGCTGCTTTGCGTGGAGGAGGTGGGAAGATGAGAAACATAAGATGAAGAGTCAGGGAGGTCAGTAGCTTGGCAAGGTGGATCTGCAAGAGGGATGCGAGAGGAGCAGGGGTGAGTGGGTACAAGCGAGGGAGCAGAGGCAGAAGAAGTGGGGAAGATATGAGGGGAAAAAAAGGATGACTAAAAATGCCTGTGGTAGCCGGAGGTACCACATCAGGGCCTTCATAACAGGTCTAGCCTGGCTAACAGACTTGCAGGAGGCAAAGTGGATTTGATGATGCTTCAGTGCCCAGTGGTCAGTGATTTCCATGAAACATAAATGGGAATTAATGTGGGAGAGAGCAAGGTACTTCCATGGCGTGAGCCGAGGGTGCTGGGTTAGAGCTTCCAACTGCGCTGAGACTTTAAGGTTGTCTGGTGGTTTGTTTGCTTCTCTTTAAGCCAAAGGCGGGAGCCAAATTTGTGTCTCACCAGCTGCTGGGTTGGACAGTTTTGGACGCTTTACAACACGGCCTGGGGGACAGCTAGGGCATGGAGAAGGCAGTGGCTTTTCCTGCCTCCAGGCAGCTTGTGTGATAACCCTCAGCTTGGGAGGGACACGTGCCGAGTTTAGCTCTGCTGGGCCAGCCCGTTCATCTGGTTACGGAGAAATCTCAGGGTCTGTCCAGGCTTCCTCAATAGCTCTGCCCGTCCTTTGGGGCTGGGAGTGAGGGGGGGAGCACGTGCCACTCAGCTTGGGATAAGTTATTTTTGCAGATGGCTGGGATTCAGCATCTCCAGCACATCCCCTCTTAATGCTTCCTGTCTGCACCATCAGTTCTCATTCTTCCTGCCTTGGTTGGATCCTGGAAGCAGTTCTACCTTTCTAATCTGAGGACCCTCCATCCCTGCCAGCCAGGCCTTGGAAGTTAATAATTACAAAGACTAATTACTTCTGATGCTGCCTTGTAAAGCGAAGATCTTTCCCATCCTCCCAACAGTTCCCTGAAGATTAACAAAGGTTACAGCCATCGACACGAACCTCTCGGACACTTTGCTCTGAGGCTTCAGAGCATGGGGTTGGCCTCTGTTGTCACCGTGGCTCCCGGCCATGAGGCAGGGCAGGGCTGTAAATGATACGGACACCCAGGAGAAGCTGGGACAGGGAATTGCTCCCCGTGAAGTATCCGGAGCGGTGCTCTGCGATGGAGACAAGGATCACCATGTCTAACTTGCCTGCCTTTGGCGTCGTGTCTGGCAGCGAGGCAGAGGATGGGGCAGCTGAGACCAGGGCAGGAGCCGCCCCTGCGTGCGAAGGCTCAGAGGGGATACGGCTGCCTGGAGGGAAGCCCAGGGCAATGGCAAGGTAAGGCAAAATGGGAAACGTGGGGAAAGGACTGATGTGGAAAACGTACTCTGAGGGTGGTCTGCAAGGGCAGGGGCAGGTTTTGGTCCAATGGAGGCACTGTTGCCAAAATTGCAGCGCTGTCAACCCAGAGGCGGTTGTGGGATCCGTGGTGGGACTGGGGTAACAGCAGTTTTTGCCCCAAGTTTTGCCCTTTTTGTCCTGGCTGGTAGATGTGCCCCAGGGATGGGGACAATGGTCTGTGCGTGCCCTGGAGTACCTTCTGGGGAGGTGGGAACCCCACCGTGCTGTGAGTGGCGGTTGTGTCTCCGCCTGTAGGTAATGCCTCAGCGAGAGGATGAACTCCCCAGAACCGTAGCTCCTCTGGATTTCAGCAGCGGATCGGTCATTTCCAAATGCCCCAGGAATCACGCGGGGCTGAGACCCTTTTTTCCCCCCCTCTGTGCTAGCAGAGCAAGTGAGGGAAAAGCTTTCAGGATGAGCATGCCCTGGGCAAAGGGGCTGCTCCTCCATGGACACAGGTGGTGATGCAGGGGGGAGGAGAAGGGGTGAACAGAGAACGGTGTGTTCCCGCTCCTCGTCAGAGTGGATGTAAACCAGTGCGGCCACACGACTGCTCTCATCTACTGGGAGAGCCGCCCCGCTCCCTCACCCTCCTGGAGACAGCGAGTGCAAGGATGAGTTAGGTAAGATTTGGAGCCATGGCATCCAAAGTCCAAAGCTCAGTAACAAGACTGACTTGTCTCAGTCATGTAAGGGTATGGGAAGCCCTCTGCTTTCCCTGAATGCCGAGTTTAAAAATCCTGGTCCAGTCCCACTGTTGCCCGTCGCTAACAAGCACAGTAATTTCTCCCACCGGGCAGATTTCCCCCACCCTTTCACTTTCCTGTATAATACCACTTCTTTCCATCCTGGGCTTCCCATAGCGATGTTTCAGCCGGAGCCAGAGGGCACGCTCCACGCCAGGGAGGGATGACGTGGTCACGGGGAGCGTCAGGGTGTTACCAGTTGCTGGTACCAGTTTGAAGCCCTGGCTGAGCGCACCCATTCTCCCAGGGCCCCTCTGGCTGCACAGGCTGTAAATGGTGGTGGCATCTCCTTGCATCACCACCGCTTCCCCTGCACCAGCATCGTGGCAGGGCTCGTCTCCCCGCAACCTCAGCTCCGCTTTCGGGAAGGCTTTTGGTTGCCCAGGCGAGCCGGCGAGCCAGGAGCCCCAGGCCCGGACCCTGACAGCCATCCCGAGGTCTGTGCCCCCAGGCCTTCTGCAGGGCTTGCGAACTCCTCCGTGGAATCAACTTTTTTGCCTCAGTCTTCATTGGCAACCTCTCTCCTCACCCCTCCCAAGTTGATGGATGGCTTGAGGGGGACCAGGAGGGCAAAACCCCTCCTGCTGTAGGAGAAGATCAGGTTCGTGACCATCTGAGGAACCTGAGCGCACATAAGTCCATGGGACCTGATGAGATGCATCCCAGAGTCCTGAGGGAATTGGCCGATATAGTCGCCAAGCCACTCTCCATGATATTTGAAAAGTCATGGCAGTCAGGTGAAGTCCCTGGTGACTGGAAGGAGGGAAACATTGCGCCCCTTTTCAAAAAGGGTAGAAAGGAAGACCCTGGGAACTACCGACCTGTCAGCCTCACCTCTGTGCCTGGGAAGATCATGGGACAGATCCTCCTAGAAGCTATGCTAAAGCACATGGAGGCCAGGGAGGTGATTCAAGATAGCCAGCATGGCTTCACCAAGGGCAAGCCCTGCCTGACGAACCTAGTGACTTTCTATGATGGAGTGACAACAACAGTGGACAAAGGACAACCACTGGACATATCTATCTGGACTTCTGCAAAGCCTTTGACACGGTCCCCCACAACATCCTTCTGTCTAAATTGGAGAGCTATGGATTTGATGGGTGGACTGTTCAGTGGATAAGGAACTGGCTGGAGGGTTGCATCCGGAGGGTAGTGGTCAATGACTCGATGTCCAGATGAAGACCAGTGACGAGTGGTGTCCCTCAGGGGTCTGTACTGGGACTGGTGCTGTTTAACGTTTTCATCAATGACTTAGACAGCAAGATCGAGTGCACCCTCAGCAAGTTTGCGGATGACCCCAAGCTGAGTGGTGCGGTTGACACACCAGAAGGATGGGATGTCATCCAGAGAGACCTGGACAGGCTGGAGAGGTGGGCCTGGGTGAACCTCATGAGGTTCAACAAGGCCAAGTGCAAGGTCCTGCCCCTGGGTCGGGGTAACCCCCGGTATCAATACAGGCTGGGGGAAGAAAGGATTGAGAGCAGCCCTGCCCAGAGGGACTTGGGGGTGCTGGGGGATGAAAAGCTGGACATGAGCCGGCAATGTGCCCTGGCAGCCCAGAAGGCCAACCGTACTCTGGGCTGCATCAGGAGGAGCGTGGCCATCAGGGCAAGGGAGGTAATTCTGCCCCTCTGCTCTGCTCTGGGGAGACCCCCCCCGGAGCCCTGCGTCCAGCTCTGGAGCCCTCAGCACAAGGAGGACATGGAGCTGTTGGAGCGGGGCCAGGGGAGGGCTACTAAAATGATCCGAGGGGCTACTAAAATGATGCGAGGGCTGGAGCCCCTCTGCTCTGAGGCCAGGCTGGGAGAGCTGGGGGTGTTCAGCCTGGAGAAGAGGAGGCTGCGGGCAGAGCTGAGTGCGGCCGGTCAGGGCTTCAAGGGGGCCCCTAGGAAAGGAGGGGACAAGCTTTTTAGTAGAGCCAGCTGGGACAGGACAAGGGGGGATGGTTTTAAACTAAACCAGGGTAGGTTTAGACTGGATCTAAGGAAGAAATTCTTTCCAATGAGGGTGGTGAAACCCTGGCAGGGGTTGCCCAGGGAGGTGGTGGAGGCCCCATCCCTGGGACCATTCCAGGCCAGGTTGGACGGGGCTGTGAGCAACCTGATGTGGTTCAAGGTGTCCCTGCTCCTGCAGGGGGGTTGGGCTGGGTGACCTCTGGGGGTCCCTTCCAACCCAAACCATTCTGCGATTCCATGATTCTAACCACAGGGCTGGAAACGTCCCCGGGTTCACTGCTGAGAGGTGACGCCGCTGCCAGTTCCCGTTCGGGCAGGGAAAGGAAACACCGAGCGGCGCCAGGCGCCTTCAGCCGCGCCACCCGCTGAGGGGGACGGGGCCCCGCGGCTGCGGTCAGGCCCCCACAGCGCCTGAGGGACCCGCAAGGCCGCG
>JADKXX010009228.1:0-21896 GCA_017310255.1 Butorides virescens | reverse complement strand
CCCCCCCCCCCGCGGGGCGAGCCCGTCCTTGAGGCGGGGCCGCAGCGCCGGGCACGGCCCCGGCTCCGGGCATGGGGGCGGTGGCGGCGGCGGGCGCTCCGCCGTGAGCAGCGGCAGCGGCACTCAGCATGCGGCGGGGGTAGGTCCGGGAGCCCGGCCCCGCGGGTGGGGAGGCTGGGGGCGGCCGGTAGCGGTGGGGCCGGGCCGCGGGGCCTGCCCGGTGGGGGCGGCCGGGCTCTGTGGGCCCGCGGTGTCTGCAGCCCGCACCCAGGCAGGCGCGGGAGCCGGCGGGGGCTGGGCCCGGCTGCCCCCGAGCCCCGCCGCCTGTGGGTGCTGGGACGGGGGCGCCTCGGCGGGAGGAACCGGGGCTGAGCCGCCCCTCGGGCTCGCCGGGTCTGCGTGCCTCGCTGGAGCGGCCGTGCAGCCGCGGCCACCGGCCACCCGCGGGCGTGCGGACCCGGCGGGCCATTGCCGAGGCGAATGTAAGACGGACAAACCGCGCCTTGCGCTGTAAGGGAATAAAAAGCTCCCGGGACGCTTCGCCCCAAGCGGAGAGAGGCGCCGCTACCGGTGGGAGCGGTGCCGGTGCGCGGTTGGGCTCGGGACGGCAGCGGCCGGGCTCCTGTCCCCGGCGGGGACAGCCCCATCCCCGGCCCCTTCGCAAGGCTGAGGGCCAGGGTCGCCCGGACGGGAAATAAATAACCCTGGCGGAACAGCACGGCAGGAAGCGTGCGGGACCCGCTGGAAAAAGTGCGGATCCTGCACATTTTTTTGCTTTTTCTACAGAATCCGACTTTAGAAGGCTGTGGGCTGTTGATTTGGTGTTTTTTGGGTTTTTTTTTTTGTGTGTCTACGCTTGCATTTCTTGTGTCGCTGTGGGACCTTTAGGATATTTTTCAGAGATAGCCACTAGTCAGACCGGCGAGAGCAAGAGAGTATGAGCGTACGTGGTGGTCCTTTCATCTGAGAACTTGAGAGTCGTAAAGAAACAACTTCTTTTTTTTTTTTTTTCTTTCTGTTAGGTATGGGTTAGATTGGCTGCCTAAGTAGTTTAGTGGACTGTTGAAATGGCCCTTTTCCTTGCTGCTACTGCTTTTTTTTGGTTTTTTGCTTGGTTTTGAATCTAGCTTTTCCTCTATACTCTGTTTTTGGTTTTATTTTCCTTCTGATCACAGAAGCTGGAGGTGGTCAGGCTGGCTGGGGCCCTTCTGGTGTGTTTCCTCTCTAATGCAGGAGAACCCAGAGAGCTGCGTTCTCTGCAACTTGCCCTGTCTGATCTCAAAAGTCAGCAGCAGAGAGGGCTTCCACTGTGCCGCCTGAGGAATGGTGTTTTGAACAGACCTCTGTTTCGCGTGCTTCCCCTGTTCCGTGGCAGAGAACCTGCCCTCATCTCTGGGATGAATCGGTCTCATTAGGTCCCCACCTTCCTCTGATGGATTGAATTCCTTCCTTTGGGTCATTCTCTTGCTCCATCCCTCCCTTTCCTTTGTGTTTGGAGCCTTTGGAGACCTCCTCATCCCATTAGAGATATCACTGTTTAGGTAAGTATCTGCGTTAGCTAATCTTGACCTTTCTAAACCATTTTATTTTTTTCTGTGCAGTTCTGCCTTTCTTCTGCTTAACCAAATGTGCCAGCAGAGCAGCCTAACTGCACGGAGCAGGCACTGCATGCTCTGGACACCACTTGTGCGTTCTCTGGCATCTCAAACCGTAGATACCTGCCCAGTCTGGGAGTTCCCGTTGGTCGTGGCTCGCTCAGCCAGGCGTGTCCCTCCGTGTTTGTGCTTTTTATCAAGCAGTCCCAGCATGCTGAATAGCTCAAGATGAGTTATCTTTGCTTGGAGGCACTGTCTGTCCTTTTTCCTCTGGCCAAACCAAATTTTATTTTCTTGCCCTTTCCCTAAGGCACCCTTTTATGTTATTTTCCACACTTCCAAATGTAGTGGTATCACCAGGATGAGCCTCCTTCCCTAGATCTTCCCAGTGAATGTTCGGTAAAAGCAGGTGAAGTCAATGAGACACAAGTTAGTTTCTGTCCTTTCCTACCTTCTTAGCACTGCTGTGTGACCATCCTTCTGGTGCCTTCACTTGTTCTTGGTCAACAGAGCCTATGATCCCAACTGCATGTCCCTCTCCCCGAGTTCTGTAGTCAAAATGCTGTCTAGTTGGCACGGCATGGCAGCAGGGATGATCCTGTGCTCTTCATCTTCCAAGGATTCAGAGAGTTTTCCATGTGTGCTTTTCTGTGGTACCTGAGCTGAATCAGCCGCTAGCTGCTGCTTCTTTCCCTCTTTGGAAGATGACTGTGGACAACTTGTGCTCATGGACAGCCTTGAGGGGGACAGAAAGGGTGCAATTTGAGTAGAAAAGGTGGTAGCACCACGCTGTTGCCAGGTGGCATAGCCTAGGAGAAAAAGGCCGGTCGGTGGTTGAGCCTCATGGTTTGACTGCCTTTTGTGTTTGGGTGAGGTGAGGGAGAACAAGGTTCTTCTGAGCTGCCCGTGGCTGAGGAGATCAGCCCAGCCTGCGCTCTGTCGTGCCGTACAGGGCTGGAGTCAGACCGAGGGGGAAGAGCGTGGCCTGGCTGGAATACAGGAGGTAGGGCAAATTCGGGGAGGAAAACACAGAGATTGGGAAAAGGGAAGAACAGAAAGTGAACCTAACCAAAAGATGGCAATAGCTTCTCTGCAGGAGAAGGTAGTGGGGAAGAAGCAGGAGCCAGAAGGAGCGTGCGGGAGGAAGGATCGGTGCTGTGCGTGGAAGAGGATAGCACCGCAGCTCGGCGAAGGCTGGTGACCCAGAGATAACTGGTTAATCCGGAGGGCGGTCTGTGTGTCCTGCTGAGTGGCTGGACGTGATAGAAGGCTCCCACGTGTGCAAGGCCTGATCCTGCTCCCGCTGACTTCGAATGGCAAGCGACCACGTGAGGACAGCTCAGTGCGATGCCTGCGCTCTCGGCAGCACTATGATCGCGGTGCCCTGTCCTGCAGGCACCCAAGCCTACGTTTTCCTCTCACAAGATGCCAGCAGCTGCAAAGCCTACTAAATCCCTCAGCCTCTTCCAGTGTCTCTGTCAGTCTTTCACAGTTGAGAAAGTTCTACTGGGGAATGGTGTCCTGGGTGACTCTTCTGGTTTCCTCTATTACATCTTCACTTGGCAGCCATCAAAACTAAGAAATAGGGCTTCATCTCTTCTCAGTAGGAATACAGTGGTTTAGACAGCTCTGTCCTTGGGTTTTGGTGGGAAACCAGTAGGTTAAAAATGCATTTTCCCCTCTGAAGCAGCGGTCGGGGGGGGGAGAGGAAGGCTGGGTTTGCAGTGGAGGGGATTAGAACCTGTGTATTGCTAGGGAATGAGAGCGCTGTGCTGTCTTTTTCTTGCTACTCCCCTTCAGTTGGGGAAGCAGTGTCTCCAAACTTAGGTTTACCAGAGTCCTGAACAAGCCAGCTGCAGTTTGTTTCTCTGAGAGCAGGTGAGAACGGGATGCCTGGAGCAGCTGTCTTTAGTTCTCCTGCTTTATCCCAAGTGAATAGTATCTGGGACATGCTGGTGGAGAAGGCAAAACCAGGAGTTACGAATAGCTTTGCTTTGCCTACTAAGTTTTGTGTGTCCAGAACTAGCTAACTGGGGGAGTACTCACAGTTGAGTAACCAGCCCTTCTTAAAAGGGCATCTCAAACTAGGATTGGTGTGATTCTTAAAGATCCCAGGATAGGAATGGTGATTTCCCCTAAAGCCTTTATTTTAAACCCTCGTCTCCTCTTCTGTTGCTGGTCTGGAAACAATCCATGTCACAGGGGTGAAGCATTTCAACAGGGAGGCAATGCCTGCTTGCGGGGTAAAGGAACTGCTGCTGCTGAGCACAAAGCAGGTCCTCTAAGCCAATCCTTCATAGACCATCACCCTCCCAGCCTCCTTCCAGTGTGCCTGTGAGAGGTTGGAGGTGGATGTGTTCTCAGTGTTAAGAGGAAGGCTGTGAATTGCCCCCATATAAAGTTTCATTGTGCTGGTACCCTACAGCCAGGCCAATTTTGAGGAAGACAGCCAGAAGCAACCAGCTGTGGGACACTGGAAGCCACTAATGCCATCCAAAGGCAGCAAGGAGGAGCCAGAGACTGGATGCCAGGATGCTGGAGGTGTGGATGAGACCCAGTCCACTGAGCAGCTCAACGTGTCACGTCTACGCAGCTCTTCAGTGGAGATCCGTGAAAAGGGGTCTGAATTCCTGAAGGAAGAGCTGCACAAAGCACAAAAGGTAAGGCCCAGAGTTTGTAGAACACTTGAGGGTGGTGGCACAGATTTGAGCAGTGGGGGTTTTCCTAGAGGTGGTGCTGAGGGGAGCAGGGTTTGAATGTGTCGCAGTCTGGAGCAGGCAGAAGAGGGAAGAGATTGAGCTGAGGTGGCCATAAAGCGCTTTGGAACATCAGTTGCTAGGTTGACCCAAAGCCTCCATGCCAATATCCAAATTAGTCCTGGAAACCTGCTGCAGAATGTGGCTTGAGGCAGGCAGTGCTTACTATGGAGCCTCCCTGCTAATGGCAAGTGAGCGATTCCAGCCTGAAAAGCCTGCTGCAGCTTATGGAGGGATGCCTTTGGTGACAGGGAGTGGGACAGAGTTTAGTGATGGGTGTCTTGGGCTGGGGATCCGTGCCATGGTGGGGAGGAGAGGTTGTGATTGACGGGTGGGGGCCGGCAGGCATCAGAAATACTGGGGCCTGCTATGGGCTCACGCGTCCCTCTCCATTCCCCCACAGGAGCTGAAGCTGAAGGACAAAGAATGTGAGCGATTGTCAAAAGTCAGAGAACAACTGGAGCAGGAACTAGAAGAGTTAACAGCTAGCCTATTTGAGGTACCAGCCTCTTCCTTTTCCCATCATTTCTTAAGCAAAGCTTACATTCAACTCCTTTAAGAGTTCAGGCTTTCCCTGAACTTCCAGCCATCACCTCCCACAGTTTCCTCCTTTCCCCTGTCGTTCTTTCCCACTTGGAGAAGCAGAGCTGGGCAGGGCTGCAGGCAGAGCCTCAGAGCAGGGGCTTGTACCTGCTCCTGGGGAGCATTTGCGTGCCCTTCCTTCCCCTTCTAGCAGCTGTGGGGTGGCATAAAGAGCACAGGAGTTATGGGTCTGTACAAAAACAGATGTGGGGATGCCTGTAGCTGGAGCTAAGCACAGCTCCCTGTCCCTCTGCTGTGCCTGCTCTGTAGTCTGGACAGCAGCTGCTGTGTAATGGAGATGATTCCCTGGCTCGTGTCAGCCCTTGCTTGGGGCGGGAAGAAGCTGGATGTCCTCATATACTCTGTTCCAGGGAGCGCTCACAAGGCCTGTTGGTTGTTTTTTTCTGTAATGTGATTCTTGCCAAGCTCTATCCTGGCAAAATCCCATTTACCAGCAGCTTTAATGTCTGGATCTGCCTGGGCAGTGAGGAAAGCCAGAGGCCATCTGTACCTCTGAAGCATAGGCTGATGCTGAGCGTGAGGGCCGAGAGAGCATCCCCCTCCTGGAGATTTGGCTGCCTGGGCTCAGGGCAAACTTAGAGGTAATGCAGCTGAGGGCTGTCCCCTTCCTTTGGTGGCTTTGGACAGACTGCTTCCAGACAGTGCTGTGGAGAGGCCCTAGCTGGGACTCATGCTGCTCCTCTCTTCCTGGGGGAGATGCTTTTAAGCTAGCTTAAAAGCCTTTACCATTTGGCCCCCACCTGCGCTACAGCTCCTGCTGTGTTGCAGCCATGCCCAGAGCAGTGAGGGCTGGCTGCTCCGCAAGGGAAGTGGGAGCAAAGTGCAATAACAAGTCAGGCAAGAGCAGTGACCTCACCAGCAAGGAGCCAAGATGTGGAGCAGCAAGCCTGGATCAGGATCTGTGCCACAGACGGCAGTTGGGGGCAGAAAACAGTCCAGTGATCAACCAGCAAGTCTGCAGTGACAACGTGGGCTTGAGGCCAAGTCAGGAGGCCAAGCTAGAGAGTCTGAGTCAAGGTCAGAGTCGCTGGGGTATTGGACTGGGTGGGCGCAGGCACAGCTGTGATGTAGCACAGGTGGGTGCTAATGTTAAAGCCTCAGCTTTAAAGCAGTTCCCAAGGGCAAGGAGGGGTGAGGCCCGTGCTTCTAGCTTTCTCAGCAGCCCATATCAGTGAAAGAGATGACCTTGGACTTGGCCAGCTAAACTCTTAATTTAACCAACTACACTCCTAGAAGGGGGATGCACTCTGGGCTCTGGCACCGAGAGCCTTCTCTGGGAAATTCTGGGGGAAGGTTCTTCACAGCTGACAGAGTAAAAACCCTTGGATGTGGCAGAGATGTCTGTCCCCCTGCTTGCGTGCCCAGAGCGTGCGATACGGCAGACCTTTGGCCTTGCCCTGGTGACTTTGTGACTTGGGGTTGTAACAGGCAGACTAAAATTCTCTCTGGTCCAGGAAGCGCACAAGATGGTGAGAGAAGCAAACACTAAACAGGCGGCGTCAGAGAAGCAGCTGAGGGAGGCACGGGGGAAGGTGAGAACTGCACATTCTGTGACTTGATCTTTGTGCTAGGTTGGTGCCACCCCTGCCCTGCCTGGCCATAATGCTTTTTGTTGGCTGGAGCAGAGCAAATTGCTGGCAGCTTGGTCTCTCTGAGATGCTGCACTGCTCTGTTTCCTCTCCAGCAGACACTCGGTGAAGGGGAAAGGGCATCCTTGCAGTCTGCTGCTGATCCAGCTCCCCTTTGAGAAATGGATGCCAGGGGGGAACCCCAGAGAAGTGATATGCTGTTTAATTGCCACAGCTGTGGGGATGGATAGAGCAGGGAGCTGGGGAGTTGGAATTGCCTGACAAGGCTGCATCACAGGGCTGCTCAACTGGTTCCTTCCTGAGGAGAGAGAAATGTCTTCTGGGTTACTGGGTCTAAAAAGAGCCTGGGGCAAAATGTGCTCAGACTGAGGAGCAGAGGGATGGGTTCCTGAATTCCCTGCTGTTTAGCCCTGTTTAAAATTCTGGGTGATGGTGGGCATTTGGGAGAGTGGGGAGAAGGCTTTGTGACTTGGCTTGTAGCTGCTTCCCTGTGGCTTTAGTGTTTGGTGGGGTGCAGCAAGCTTGAGCTCAGAAGGTGCTGAAGGTGCTGTTGACTTTTGCCTTGCCTCCTCAGATCGACATGCTGCAGGCGGAGGTAACAGCTCTGAAGACACTGGTGATCACATCCACACCTTCCTCTCCAAACCGGGAGCTGCACCCTCAGCTCCAGAGCCCTTCTAAAGCTGTCTTCAGGAAGGGCCATGGGCGAAACAAAAGCACCAGCAGCGCCATGGTCTCAGCTGCCAGCCAGAACGTGGCTCCAGAGCCAGTCAGTCATGAGCGCAAAGAGGTGGGTGAGGGCTGCTCGCTGTGCTCAGGGAGCTGTGCGGCTTCTGGCTTGGGCTTCCTGGAGAGCTCTGTGGTTTCAGTGTTGGGGAGAAGCTGTTTGTGCAGCAACGTGGCTTGTTCCCTAAATTTGTGCTGAGGTAGGCTCTGGAGGGTTTCCATCTGTGGTGATTTCCTCTTCTGGGAAGTGTGGTTGAAGGCTGTGTCAGGACAACTGCTAGAGGAAACTGTTGAGGGGATCCCTGGAGGGCATGGACAGACCCAGGAGTTACCAGTGCTGAGAGTGGATATATCAGGAGCTGCTGAGCAGAAGCCAGTTGTTTGCTGCATCTTGGCAGCCGAGTCCACTACCTGTTCTGCTGTGATTTGCTCTCTACCTAGTTCGCCTTGGGCACCAGGATGCCTCCATCAACTTGTAGTCTCTGTCACTTGTTCTGTATTCTTGGGCATCATCTGTTCTTCCACTTCTTTGCAGAGCATTTATTTAATGAGTTATATTTAATGCCTTCATCACTGGAAGGAACTGGGCAGAGAAGCATACAAAGCATTTGTGAATATCTTTCAAACAAACCCTGTTTAATTCCCTTCGGTGATCTTTTGATGGTTCCCCGCCTGCTGTGACCGTGGGTGTAAGTAATGCTTCTTCCTGCTAGCAGGATCTTTCCATCTGGGGGCTTTCCACTAGCCAGATGTGTACACAGCTGTCCCGGGGAGCAAAAAGGAGGCAGCTTATGGCACTTGGTCAGGAAGAATGAAAATGAGTGAGAACGTGGTGGGGGAATATGTCTCCCTAGTGATTTCTTGGGAGCTGCGGCCTCTGTCGTGAAGAATTGTTGAGGGAACGCGAACGCACCTGGTCACTTGGCTTATGTGAGAATGTATGCAGAAGGGCCACTTGTGAAATTAATACCCTCATCAAACAGGACTGTGCTGGCAACACTGGTAACGCCTGCTTTTGGCAGTGGATTCAATGAATGTGCCTTGTCAGCTTTCTGCGCAGTGCTCTTGTGGCTAGAGTTCAGATGAAATGCTTCAGGCAACGTTGGCTATAGCCATTGTCCTGAGACAGCAACAGCCACGAGATATGAAGATCTTTAATGCTGTTCACAGGCAGAGAGGAGCAAAGGCTATGTCAGAAAGCAAGCCAAAGGAAAAAATCAGATCAGTAACTGTGAAGGCCTGATGCACTGGTTCCTCTTGGTCAAGCAGGGAACAGTTTAGATACGCTGCAAGTTGGAGTCCAATGCAGTCAGCTAGAAGCTGCTTTGAGGGCCAGGAAGAAAAAGGTTTTAATCTTTTGAAGGTCCTGTGACCTCTCCCAGTGCTAACCATTTCTCCAGTCAGGACAGAGGAGCTCCAAACGGAGAGCCCAGCTCAGTGAACCGCTGACCACCCTGTAGAAGTTGCCCTCTGCCTACAGTAAGCAGAGATACTTTGCTTACTGGGTAGCTCATTTTGCTGTTCTTGGCTCAGTCTCCGCAAAGCTTAAAATCCCAGGGCTACTGCTTCCAAAGCGACTGATAATTTTATATATCATGGGTGGGGTAGTTTTGGTTAATTTGATAATTTCTGTCTCAGATTCCTTGGTGGCCTATGCAAGAGGTGATAAAAGGGAACCTGGCATTCAGGGAGTTGGTGCTTGGTGCTCTATGGAAAAAACATGCCTGGAAGGGAGGACTCGAGCCTTTCTTTGTATCTTCTGTTTTGTCTCATGTTTTTTTACCTCCCTTTCTTGCTTGTCTCTCTAAACCTTTTCCTTCACTGTCTGTCTTTTCCTCTGCCCTCAAAGTCTGGGTTACCCGCTCTCCTCTCTCTGCTCCTTTGTATCATCCCTGGGAAGGCTATCCACATCACCTATGAACCAGGCTGGCAGGCCTTGGGGGCAGATGCTTCCTCATCCTTGCGGCAGGTAACCTTTCTGGACAGCGTTGGGGAGGGCTGGGACCCATCTGCCTCACATTTCCAGCCTTCCAGTTCCAGCCTCCTTTTTTTTTTTTTTTTTCTTTGTTTTTCTGGTTTTTTTCTCAATTTGTTTTTCCATCTTGTGGCTCTGAAGCTGTCTCCTGGTGAACAGCCTCTCTAGCACAGAGCGAGTGTGCTAGAACCCAGACCCTTTCCAGCTTTGTTCACTCATGTTCTTTGTGTTGCTCAGCAGGGTTTCTTTAGTGTTTTGTTTTGGTTTTTTTTTTCCTGTCAGCAGCTTTAACAGGATTTGCTGGCCTTTTAAGGAGATGCCCTGTCAGTCAGGTTGGTGGTTCTGCTAATGATCCATCTGGGGTTTAAATGTCAGGTCCCAGAGAGTCTTCAGGACTGAAGTTTTTTCAGCCAGACAGGGATGGAGGGAGCAACCTTCCTGCTGCCTCAGGGGATGGGAGCAAGCTCTGTCCTGGATCCCTTTCTGCTGAGCAGTGATAATGGTTGCGGGCCACCTGTAAAAGGCAGCGAGCAGACATTAGAATGGGGAAAGCTGCTCCTACTCCTTGAGCTCCCTTTGAGAGACCTTTCCTACAGCCAGCTTGCCTCTGCAAGCCCATGTGGCTGCCCAGCGTTCCCATCACTTCTGCGACTCCCCAGACAGCAGAGTTCTGGGCTTGGAGTGGCCTTTAAAGGGCTGGCATACCCTGTGAACTCGTAATTGGGCTCGCTGAATGTAGTCCTGCTGGTGGCTGTTTATTAATAAGCTTTTCCCAATTCATCCTTTTCTGTAGCAATCCTTTCCTTGCGGAAGGGTTCTGCCTCCTGTGTCCTGGGTGCCATTGCCACCGTGCTTTGCCGTTCAGCTGCTCTCGTCATTCCTGCCATGGGCTGAGCGGGCACTTGGTCTGTTTGGTGGTTGTGTCATGGCTTTCCTGCAGCAGAGGTGTTGCCCTGTCCTGGAGGAAGATGGGATAGAGGTGCCTGCATGTTTCTGGTAGAATAAGCCCAGTATGGCTGTGTCATTCTGGCATAGAACTGCTGATGGGTGGGAGGGGGAAGATCCTTGGAGCTAGCCAGCTTCCCTCAGTCACTTCTGTGCTGTCTGAACCTTTCTAGATGCCAAAGCAGATGTTTGTAATTAGGTAACCTGCATAGGAACAGATACCTTCTGATATGGTTTCTCTCCCTCTGCTCACCTTCTGTCTTCCCACTCCTCTTGGGCACTTGCTGCAGGTCGACTCCATTTTATTTGCTGAGTTCCAGGCCTGGAAGGAGTCTCCAACTTTGGATAAATCCTGCTCCTTCCTGGACAGAATTTATCGAGAAGATGTAGGACCTTGTCTGGACTTCACTAAGCAGGAGGTGAG
This sequence comes from Butorides virescens, assembly GCA_017310255.1. NCBI lineage: Eukaryota > Metazoa > Chordata > Aves > Pelecaniformes > Ardeidae > Butorides > Butorides virescens. The sequence continues at coordinate 11,283 of JADKXX010009228.1, read as the reverse complement.
TGCTGGAAAAGGAGGACAAAACCTGCGCAGTCTGGCAGCATGAAAGTTGCACCTTTATGGAGGTGACCTTTGCACGTTCATATCTGAACTAATTCCTCTTTGCTGCAGCTGTCGGAGCTGGTGCGGGTGGCTGTGGAGCAGAACACCCTCACCATTGAGCCGGTTGCTTCCCAGACACTGCCTGTGATGAAGGTGTCGGCAGAAGAGTGCAGTGGGCCAAAGTAAGGAACTGTGCTCGTGCTCGCTTGTCCTCTCTTTGCTACTGGTCTTTTGGTACCATCTAGTGGAGTTTGGCCGAGCCTTCCTCAGTCAGTTGGGTTGAACAGTTCAAAGGGCTCAGCTGAGTGTTCTCCTAACCTGTGACCAGCGGCAGTTCAGCTCAACTCTTTACATGAGAGGGGGAATTAGCTCAGCTAAGCTGATGTACTGTAGTTGACTGATTTGGGGGCTGACCTAGTGATGTGTTAGTGTCCTTGGCTCAGGAGAGGTTTTGTTGTTTTGGTTTTTTTTCCTCCTTAAGGTAGCAACTTGTTTAATGTTCTCTGAAGGTGTGTTTGTGCATAGCCTAGGGTGAAAGGATTAAGTCAGAGCTGCGTTATCTCATGTTCTTGCATCTTGTGGGGGTTGAGCTCACCTTGCACTCCTGACCTTGCTGGTGCACCAGGTGGGTTTGAGTCTAGGTCAGAAGAGATCTCCTCTTGCTGCATATCATCTTCCCTGCATGATGCTGTCATCTTGCCGTCAGAATTGGGGCTATGGCTGCTCCAGAGCTTGCATGACCGTATCTGATGTGACAGACAACTTGAAGAAGAAGAGGAGCACTGGCAGGAGTGACATGATATTCCAGATCATAGAATCATAGAATGTTTTGGGTTGGAAGGGACCCCTAGAGGTCATCTAGTCCAACCCCCCTGCAGGAGCAGGGACACCTTGAACCAGATCAGGTTGCTCAGAGCCCCATCCAACCTGTCCTTGAATGTTCCCAGGCATGGGGCCTCCACCACCTCTCTGGGCAACCTGTTGCAGTGTTTTACCACCCTCATTGTAAAGAATTTCTTCCTTATATCTAGCCTAAACCTACCCTGTTTTAGTTTAAAACCGTTACCCCTTGTCCTGACACAGCTGGCCAGATGAAGATAGGGGATTTTATTTTGCTATTGAAGTGAAGTTCAGTCAGGGCTCTCTTTGTTTTTCCCTCCCTTACCCTCAAGCAGAGCATTTTCTAAGTGAAGCTATTCCTGTAACAGTAAATGCTGCTTGCGTGCAGGTTTCCTACCACTCTCTTCTGCGTTTTCTGCCACCTTTAGGCAAGTTGTTCCATGAGTATGTGTCAGGTCTGTTCCAAGAACAACCCATCCTGTGTTTGTCCTTATTGGTTTCCTTTTGGTTTGTTTTTTTTTTTGTCTTCACAGTGGGTTCCGGTCACAAATTGTAACGTAAGTGAAGTGTTTATTTTTTAGTCAGCGATCAAAGATCTCTAATCCATTAACAAGGTACTAACTTAGTGCAATTTAGCAGCTTTGAGGCTAGAGCTGAACTAAGCTAATATTTTAACTCTGTTTAATTCCCACCCAGGCAGGGTGGTAAAGAATCTTGCTGCTGGCAATAAAGGACCCAAAAGGAATTTGTTTCCCAGATGCAAAACACTGATTTTTATGGCAACTTTGAACATGCTGTGGACCAGAAAGGAGAAAGCTGGTGTCCCTGCCCAAGCTGGGACCTACCAGACCTACTTGTCTATACCCTACCGTACAGACCTCAGGGCAACAGTTAGAGGAATCCAGACAGGCAAGGACTGAGTTGGCCACTATGTGACGTTGTCTGTAAGCATCAGAGCAAAATGCTGGCCAGGAAGTGCTGAGCACAACTGGCTTTCATGACGGCATGTCCAGCAAAGCACCCTGGGGTGTGTAGAGTGCTGAAGGGCAGGTTGTCCAAATGCTGTGTTTTAGGTTACTTGTAGATACACTTGTGATAGCTGGGGTTATGCCACGTGGTATCAACCAAGCCATGAGTGACCAGCAGGGGCCTTTTTTTTGTCCAGTGCACTGGAATGCTCGAATTTAGGACCTCTTAAAGGTATCTCGTTTATCTCATCCTGCACCTTCTGAGGATTTGATCCCTGTAAGTTGTGTTAATATTTGGGCAACGATTACTTCTCATTGCATCTGAACACTTACAGCCCATGCTTCTACTCTTAGCTAATATTTGCCTTGATAGTAGTGGAAAGCAAGCAGAGAGATGTGCTCAGAAGCTCTCTGAAACCTCTGCTTCCATGTGTTGTCATCTTCCATGGCCCACAGCGCAATTTTTTGATGTCCCTCTTCCCACCATGCAGGCACTAAGTCTCCAGGGAACGTGGTGGTGACTGTGCAGCAGAAAATTCTGCTTTGCTGCTTTAAGGTGGTGATGATGGAAGGGCAACTGGCTGGTGCTGGGAACCATTTGTCTTGCAAATAATGGAAGGAAATGGCAAGAAATCAGGCGTGCTGCACCCTTGATGATTACGTCTTTTGGTGGTATCCCTGCGAGCTGAGCTGTCTTGAAAAGACTATTTTCTTCACTCTGTCTGAAATCTCCCTGCAGTTGTGAAGCCAAGCATCTTCCCTGTCTGCACAAGAAGGGATTGGCTTGTTCTTAGGAACTGCAAGCCTTATCCAAAGCCGCCTGAAGTCAGTACAAAGTCACTCCATGTGGCATCAAGTTCAGTAGCTTCGAATCAGTCACAGATTAATTAATAGGAACCTAGCATAAAGGCTGCAGTGTGGTTTGTTTTGAGTTATCAGCACGAGTAAATTCTGCTCAAATGCCGGATTTACCTGTTTTGAGACCAGGTTTGGTCCCCAGCCAGCATGTTTGCATTCCTTCAGGAAAGCTGATACACCTGAGTAGAGCTCCTTCAGCAAAAAGCTTGCCTGGAACATGGAGGAGATGTGTGGAGACCAGATGACATTTGTTATGCTCTGCTCCAGCCTCACCTCTTTAATATTTTTCTGTGGTTTTGTCTTGAGCTGTCTGCCAGGGAAAGGGCACAGCCTTGGTTTGCTTGGGCATGGCTCCAGATATTTAGCCTAAGGTCTCCTGAACTTGCCATTTATGGAATCTTTCAAGGAGAAAAAGGCTCCTATCAGCCAAGTTTTTTGCTTCTTCATGCTGAACTGACAGAGCATCTGGCTTCTGAGCTCCCACTTCCATCTCTTGGGGATAGTCCTGAGGTTGTTGAGTTGCTGTGCTCTGCTGTGCCACCAGATTGCTGAAGGCTGAAGTATTTTCTCTTTGTCTGCAGGAAATGTGCTCTGAGTGGCCTCCCCAGGACCTGCAAGCACCGCATCATGCTGGGGGATTCTGGGAATTACTTCTACATTTCACCATCCTGCAGGGCCAGGGTAAGTCTTCCACCAATTGTTCCAAGCCCCGAGATGGAGGAGCTCTTGGATCAGCCCTCAAACTGAGAGAGACCTGCGGGGCTTGAGTTTGTTCCTGAAGACTAGGTGGCTCTTGGTCGATGACTAAGGTGGAGGTCTCCAGCCCTGCCTCATGCTCCAGTGCTCTGCCTTACGTTCCTTCAGGCAACCTGTCTTCAATGTGTTTGCTTTCCATGGTTTGATTCAGTACAGGGCTTTGATTGTTTTGCTTTATTATTATTTATTAATTCTCCTTTGTAAAACACAGTAATTTTCTGCTCTTTAAATGCTGGCTCTTGTACTGTTCCAGTACAGATCAGCGACTCAAATGGTCATGAGAACAAGCTGTCCTTTCTTTCGTTGGAGGGGAGAAGGTGAATGATTTATTAATGTTGCTGTTGGGGCTGTGATTCAGTGGAGCATTTTAGAAGTTTATTCTTTCCTGAGTTGCCTATCGGAAGAGCTGGTCCTGCAACATGTGACTATTTCTGAAACAAAAAGGTTTTGTGCGTGGACTTGACTAATTTTTGTCACTTGCACCAAAGTACCCTAATGTGCCATGAACACCCTTACCTCCCTTCACACACGCTTTCTGCACAAACCTCTAACTCCAAAGATTTTCATTCAGTCGGAGAACAGTGCTCTTTGAGGGCAGATCATGAGCTTTGCTGCCACATTAAGCAGTGATTATTTGTGTCTCAAATCTACAGTTGATTGGACTTCTTCCACGGTGTGTCTCATGGGTGGTGTAATATCTTGGGATGGGATTACAGGTGCCCAGAATTTTATTTTTTTTTTTTCTCAACCAGCTTTCTTCCTATCTCTTTCCATCTGGTTGTTTGTGGTACTACTTAGTAGCTCATTTTTTATTTTTTTTTTCTGTTTTCTTCTCTCTCCCTCAGATCACAGCGGTGTGCAACTTTTTCACATACATTCGCTATATCCAGCAGGGCTTGGTGAGGCAGGATGGTAAGAGGGGGTAGAAGCTGCCTGCGGTGGGGGTGGCTTCTGTGGGCCATTGGGAGGAATTAAGAGGTCCTATTCAGTGTGACAGGGGTGGGGCCAGCTTGGGGTATCCTGAACTCTCTGTGTCTTTGAGAAACAGTTAAATGGCAAAAGAAAGGCATGAGCAGGAGGAATAGATGTGCCTGTTCCTTGCTCATCAGCTTGTTGGGAGCTTTGCCATGGGGTGGAGCTGGTAAGGGGTGACCTGAGGGGCCTGTCCTGCTGGACTGTCCGGCACGTTTGCTTCCCTCCCTTTGGGGGTGAGCCTGGCTGGGCTGCACCGAGAGCACGGCAGAACATGAGGTGGTGTCCAACTGTGCCTTGTTTACTGATTTTTTTTTTTTTTTTTTTTTAAATGTTTTTCTCCCTTCTCTTCTCCACACCCTTTTTGTTTTGCAGTGGAGCTGATGTACTGGGAGGTCATGCGGCTCCGGAGGGAGATGTCTCTGGCCAAACTTGGGTTTTATCCCAGTGAGATTTAAGCAGAGGCCTGAGCATGGAAGGAAACTGCTGCTGTATGAACGGTTTGTCAAACACAGCCTGCCAAACAGATGAGTGCAGTGCCTCTCCTGCAGCGAGCCTTACGCCCTCCCCACCGTCCCTCTGCCTGAAGCTGATCAAGGAGCAAGAAGCACAAGTTCTACCTTCAGCTTTCCCACTTCTCCAACTGTGACTGGAACGCAGCTGCCAAGCTACCACCTCAGAGCTGGGCTGGCCCTGGCTGCTCTGGGGTGGCCATCTACAGACTGGCCTCTTTGGAGTCTCCTATATGCAGTGTATATCCATTTTTTTTTTTTTATTTTATTTTTTTTAAACTTCTGTTTTTATATGCATTCTGCTTTGGCATATTCTGAGGCCAGCCCTGTGCAAGGCAGGAGACCTGGACCTTCTTTGTAAGCAAGCCTTTCAGGACAGATGCTGGCTGTCTGTCCATCTGTTCCACTCATTCTTTGGGGTGGAGGGTGCCATACACCTAGGTCCTGCTGACCGCTTACTTCCCTAATGGCCCTGTAAATGCCAGCAGCACATAATAATCGTATGGAGAGCCATAAACAGCCTGTTTCCAAGTTCTTCCTTGCTCCTTTTAAAGGAGCCTGCAAGAGAAGCCTTCTGCCAGCTGTGTCACAAAGAGGGATTTGTGCTTGTGATTTGGCACTGGGAAATCCAGGCTGGGGGAACAGCCGGAGCGGAGGCCAGAGCTGTGCACCTGGGGCCTTCAGCAGAAGAAAGCGAGCAGGGAAACTGCATAACTCACAGCTGGCTGCAGCTTGGCTGCAGTCTGCAGGATGTTTTCTCCTGGTCTAGAGAATCTGCTGCAGTTGTCACAGGCAGATGCAGACCTTGACAAGCGGTGCCCTGTGACAGTCCTTGGTGCAAAAGTTCCCCACGGTGCTCTTAGGTACAAACCTCAGCCCTGGACAGATGCCTTTGAGCTGTTCCTGCTCTCAGGGTAGCTTTGGGCAGTACTGGCCCTACTGTTTAGGTAGAAACCATGGTCCCAGGCTGGGTTTTTATGTCTCCAGAAGGAGCACACCCGGGCTGGGGTACAGTCTTGAGGCCCCAAGATTTCCTCCCCAGTATTGCATCAGACCTAGAGATGCACGTCCGCTGGGAAACCTGGCTGCTTCTGGGCTGCCATCCCCGGTGAGGAGATCTGAGACATCTTTGTGTGCATGAGGGATGTGGCTGCAGTTCCTCTATGCCTCGAATGTGCTGGGAAGGATGTTACTAAAACTCTTGTGGCGCAGAGGCATTCCATAGCTTGAGCTCAGGCCCGGGTTTGTCTGCACAGAACTGTGTTAAAGCCATGACAGTGTTTTGTAGCCAATTTAGCCTTTTTTTTCAGTGACTCTGGAATCAGCTCAGCCACCACCCACCCTGGGGGTTTCATCTCACGTGGCATTTCTGCACTCTTGACTGGCATGTCACCCTGTTCCTCTGCCATCATCGTAACTCCTATCTTAGCAGGTTGGTGGCCAGAACTTGATCACCATCCTCAGCTCCGTTAAGTTTCATCCTTTCCTGAGAGATGCTACAGGAGGAACTCTTCATCTTCAGTGGAAGAAAACTAACTGAGCTGCTATGTTTTTGTCCAGGGGAGGGAGGAAGAGATGGTTTTGGTTTGGAACTTAATCCAAGGACAGCTTCACAGCAGGTCTGAGAAAACCTTCCTGTAGAAGACCCCCATGGGCAGAAGCTTTCCTGTCACCGAGCATGCTCGCACTATGCTGCCGAGTTGCTCCTCAGGCGAGTCCTTTCCTTGTAGCTATACTGGCATCTGGTATTGTTTGCTAAGGCTTAGTAGCTCTGTGAAACTTGGGTTGTCATCCCCAGAGCTGGGAGGACACATTCCTGACAATACATCCTCGCTTTGAATCCCCCTCCTTCAGCTCAGGAAGGGCTGACCTCCAAGTCCAAGTTGTAACACCCCAGTTCTTGCTTTTGCTTCCCACCAGCTGAGTGCCCCAGCTCATGCTGCTCACCCTAGCTAGAGGAGTGTGGACATCTGCTGCTCTTCACCAAAGGAATATGTTTCAAATGTGGAGTAAAAGCCTGGAAAATAATCTCTGGGCAAGAGTCTGGCTGGGTCTTGAGCTAATGCTAAACCTGCATCTCTTCAGTCAGCAGACTTGGGGCAATTTGACATCAGCTTTTCTAGAGGACGACGTAGAAATGTCTTTTCCCAGATGCAGATTTCAGCTCAGATAAATTCTGTCCCTGGCAGTTTCTCCTGTCTGTTCCCCTTGACCTTTCGATCTCTACATGTCATCCTGTGCCATGAGCTGCTAGGTTGCACACCGGTTGTGGCTGCACTGCAGTACTGGGAATGAGATGATCTCTCTCTGGAGGAGATGTTTTGGTTTGTGGGATTTTTTTTTTTTTTTTTTCCCCAGTGTCACTTTGTAAAGCACTTTGAGATGAAAGGAATGAGAGAAATGCATTGTATAAGGTTGTCTTGCATTTAAAACGAAGCAGAGAGAACAATTTGTAAGTTAATATGAAGTCACTCCGTTAACAGCAGGATGGTTGCAGCCTGCTCTTTAACAAAGGAAAATAAACATTTGTTATTAACCTCTTTAAAGGTCTGGTTGCAGTTCCAGGGTTGGGTTGGTTAGGGCACGTGTGCTCAGGAGCAAAGTGAAAAATCAAGTTTGGCTGGCATTGCTTCTTCCTGAGGGACTGGGGGTTTAATGCTTTTCTTCATCAGTCTCTTCACCGGGGGACTGTGACAGTGTTTTGGTAGCAAACAGCATCTTTATCACAGGAATTTCTTGTGACAGGGCAGGCCTGGGTGGTTCTTGCTGAGCAAGGCTGAGGTCTCTTCCAGCTCAGCTGCGGTCTGGCTGAGTTTGCTGGCTTGAAGCATTGCATGGGATATGCTGGCATCCCAAAGGCTGGTTGATGCAAGGATCTTACAATCATAGAATCGCTTTGGTTGGAAAAGCCCTTTAAGATCATTGAGTCCAACCTTTAACCTAACCCTGCCATCCCACCACTAAACCCTGGCCCTCAGCACCTCATCTGCCCTTCTTTTAAATCCCCCCAGGGATGGGGACTCGACCACCTCCCTGGGCAGCCCATTCCAGAGCCTCACAACCTTTTCGGTGAAGAAATTTTTCCTAATGTCCAACCTAAACCTGCCCTGGTGCAGCTTCAAACCATTCCCCCTCATCCTATTGCCCGTTCCCTGGGAGCAGAGCCCGACCTGCCCCGGCTCCCCCTTCCTCTCAGGCAGTTGTAGAGGGCGATGAAGGCTCCCCTCAGCCTCCTCTTCTCCAGGCTGAACACCCCCAGCCGCTCCTCGTAAGCCTTTTGCTCCAGACCCCTCCCCAGCTTTGTGGCTCTCCTCTGGACATGCTCCAGCAATACATCATCTTTTTTGGAGTGAGGGGCCCAAAACTGAACACAGTTTTTCCCTTGCAGGGCTGAGCAGCCTCCTGCTTTTCCTATCGGCCAGTGGAGGCAGAACTCTGGTGGGAACTTTTCAGAAGCTGCCGTTACCGATGGTCCCTTAGTGGCGTAGAGTGAATGTTTCTCTTCTCTGGAGACTTTTGGATCATGGGCTGTTCTTTGGCAGGTCTCCCCTTGGCTACGTGGGGGCCTGGGATTTGGACACAAAGGCAAGCTTGAGTTGTAGCAGCATTGGGGACTAAATTTGCTCCTGCTGTTCAGGTGGTTCACCCCGCTTTTAGCTACAACCTGATTTGGAAAAGGCTGCCTTTTCATATCAAAAGGTAGATCCAGCTCCTGCAGGCTCTCTTCTTGTTCTTTATGGAAGGAGCAGGGGGTCTGTGGCTGGGTGCCCCTGGCCCCTGTGCAGCTCGGCATGCCGCAGCAGAGGCCAGCATGAGATGCCAACCCTTCAAGTTGGGGAAGTCGGGTTGCTCTGGCTTCACTAAAATAATTTGCTCTCCTCCCGCCTTTAGCTGTGGACGTGAACATGGAAGATCTCTTGTCGTCACCTCTCAGTGATGGCAGCGGAGGAAAAAAGCAAAACTTCAAAGGCCTTTGGGAAATGAAGCAGGTAGAGCCAGAGCAGAAAACAGCGTTAGACCTCACGGTCGTAGTGGTGCTGCGACCTGGGGCTGCTCTTTACAGTAAAGGTAAACTTGCATGAGGATGAGGAAGAGGAAGGTTGGCCCCAGGGAACCTTGCATCTCCAGGTGAGGTGGGGTGCTGAGGTTCTCCCCAGCACAGGGCAATGAACTGCTGACACCCCCCACCCCCTCCCCCCCCCCCCCAAATGGGCTGCTTCTGGGTTTGTGCTCGATGCAAAGGTTGGCTCACTTGAAACTCCACGCCCCACCCCTGGCCTGGGCCCCAAATTTGACCTCAGGTTACCCCGGGGGGGGTGGGGTGGGGGGTGGGAGGTCACGTAACCCCACCCATCCCCCTGCCCGGGTCTGGACCCTGAGTGTGACCACAAGTGACCCAAAATGGGGAGGTCATGTGACCCCCACGACCCCACCCACACCCTGGCCTGGACCCTGAGTTTGACCTTGGGTGACACTGGGGGGGGGGGTGGTGGGGTGTGAGAAGTCATGCGACCCTGCCCCCCCTCTGGACTGGACCCTGACTTTGACCTTGGGTGACCCTGGTGGGGGGGTCATGTGACCCTGCCTCCCCCTGGACTAAACCACAACTTTGACCTCAGGTGACTCTAAGGGGGGGGGGGGGTGTGTGTCACATGACCCAGGCCCCCACCCCTGGACTGGACCCCGACTTTGACCTCGTGTGACCCCAAAGGGGAAGGCATCACATGAACCTTCCCCCCCCCTCCCGCTCCCCACCCCTGTCCTGGACCCCAAATTTGACCTCGGGTGACCCTAGGTGGGGGGTCACATTACCCTGCCCTCCCCTGACTTTGACATGGTGTGACCTTGGGGGGGAGGGTGGGGGGGTGTCATGTGAAACACCCCCATCCCCTGACCCAACTTTGACCTCGGGTGACCCAAGGTATCATTTGACACCCCCCAAACAACTTTTGTGTTGGAGAAATCGCTGGAGGTTTGCAATTTTTTAGCTGGGATTCAGTCTTGGCACCCCTGAGTTCCAACGTTTGGACTTTGATCAGGTAAGAGAAGCCCAGAGGCACAGGGTTTGGGGGGCTTTTGGTGGGCTACAGCGGCATGGGGAGGCCCAGCCCCAGCTTTGGGTTCTGTCCCCTTGGTGTGGGACAAATCGCCAGACGTTTGCAATTTTTGATCTTGCCTGGATGAGATTTTTGGTCATCAGCGAATTCGAACGCGTGGACTTTTAAGAGGAGAAGTGAAAGAAAGCCCAGGTGTTGGTGGCTTTTTGATAGGCTCTAAAGGCATGCTGAAGCCCAGCTGGAGCTTTTTTTTTTTTGTCCCCTTTGTTGTGGGAGAAATCCCTGGACTTTAGCAATTTGCATATATACTCTTCACTTGTCTGATAACACCAAGACATACAAAGAATTTTATAAGAGTGAAGTGATCAAGAATTTTCTGAATTCTTGCCCCCTGGGCCTGGGCTTGGTCTCTAGCGCCAGTGAGCACAAACCTCGGGCCCTTGCATCCGGCGTCCACAGGCGAATCCGATATTTCCCCATTAATTCTAATCCTAATTTGATTTTACCCCTAATTTTCTGTCCATCACCCCCCCAAGTGGATTTTCCTCATTGCAAAGCGATGGCGTCCTGTTACACCCCCCCCCAATTTTAAATGCCAGATTCACCCCAAATTCGATTTTTTTAGGGTTTTTTTAAGGCCTTACCCAGCTCTGCAGCAAGTTCACCTAAAAAAGGGTGAAAATTTAATTACAAATTTTTTTTTTTTTTTCTTTGATTGATCTGCACTAAAGGGTTCGCTGGAGTGGGGTGGGGGGGTTGGAGACGCCATGTCGGGATTTTTAATGCTCCCAGGGCCTTTACGCGTCGCTGAATGGAACCGAGCCTCTGGCGACAGAGAACCAACCCCAAATAATGTGTTATTATCTCAAATTTGATGCTGTGGGGGGGTGGGGGCCCAGGGCGAGCGTTGGCAGGGGGAAAGCAGCATCTGGGGGGGGGTAGGAATTTTTGCAACGTGGCTTTTATCCGGTGTTAAGGGGAAAATACCCCGATTGCCCGGGAATATTTGTGCCCCCGCGTGTAAAAGCGGCTTGGTGGAGAGAGGAGCGCTTACCAAAACGGGCGGCCCCTTGTGCTGGAAAAGGGGGGGCAATAAAAAGGGGGGGACAGCGGGACAGCCCACCCTCCCAAAAGCCCCACAGACCCTGGGGCTCAGGGCTTTCTTCTCTACTCCAGGGCCTGACGTTCACACCAGTGAGCATGAACGTCAGGCCCTGGAGTAGGCCAGAAGGTAGGCTGCCCCAGATTTTGTCTGTGGCTGCTTTGGTGTGGGAGAAATCC
>JADKXX010009224.1:0-28385 GCA_017310255.1 Butorides virescens | reverse complement strand
TTCTGCCCTCCCCAAGACGACTCCTCCTCTCTGGCCTTCAAGGCCCTCTACCACAAAAGGGGCAATGCCATGCAGGACCAGCAGCAGGCCATCCCAAGGGTCCCCGTAACATGGGAGGGGAGGGGAGGGGAAGGGAGGGGAGGGGGGGGTCCCACCCAGCGTGCCACTGGCACAGGGGGAGGCAGCTAAAATCTCCCAGGCACGCACAGCCCAACGTGCAGCAAAGGGCAGAGGCTGCACGGCCGTCCCCCAGGACAAGTCTTCTTCAGAACAAGGCTCCACGGTCACAGCTGAGCTCTAAGTCTTGGTCTGTTCAGTAAAAACACCCCCGGATACTTTGCACCTTCACCCTGCACCGGGTGTGTGTGTGAGGCAGATCTGTGCTCTCCAGTCTTTATGCCTCAGAAAAAACATTGTAAAATTATGACTGTGGACAAGCACTGAAACCAAATAAGCAAACTACTGAAATAACAAAATATTTAGGTAATGTTGAAGGGCTGGGAGGCGGGGTGTCTCCAGGAGAGAACATCCCAATGCTAATGCTGTTACATATTTGATCTTGCACCCCATTGTCGTGCTGCTTTCAACCATTGTGCTGCTATCGTTGCAATTAACCCGTATCCCGAGTTCTTCCTTCTCTCAGATTTTGCACTTCCTCAGCACATTGGCTGCTGCGCGGGATTCTTTCGCAAGGTGCCTACAGGTTACGCATCTGAACTTGGCTTTTCCAAGAATTTGCTGATGTTGCAGGTCTGAGTTTGAGAGCGTTGAGCGCGGTTACATGGTGCTACAACCGATTCCTGAAACGAGATGCTGTACACAGAGAAATCCTCCCGATGGAATTCATTGCCTGGAAATGCCTACGCAGCTTCCTTTGCATGTCGAAGCCTGTGCTCCAGCCATGTGCTGATGGTGGCAAACGCCACACCAACAGGACACGGGCACCCGCCAGGAGAAGCAGGCAGCGGGAGCCCGGGGAAATGCCCGGAGGAGCGGGAGGAGAGCGTGCGGTGCCCGCTGGTCCCACAAACACTGCCTCCAAGCACGCTGGGGTGGGGATTGTGGGGGCACAACTGACTGAGGCTCAAGAACCTTTAACTTCAATGTTTCAGTTTAAAACTCCTGAGGTTAATTAAATAGGTGTGGTTTTTTTTAAAATCCTTTGAGTTCTAGAGGATTTCAAGGGATCAGAGACAAAGCATTAAAAATAGGGAAAGGTTTCCTTTGCAAGGAAAGGCCGAAGGCAAGTCAGGCCCAACTAACGGTTGGACTATCTAGTATCTAGACTAACAACAGGAAGATACTGAAGACAACCTTACCCCTGCAGCTCAACTTTGGAAGCATTGCTTGCTGAGAGAGATACAAGTCACCTTTTGAAATGGCACAGGCAGGTGCTGCAGAGCCCCTTCCCAGCTGGGGCAGCTCTGCCCAAGTCTCCGTATTTCAGCTCATTGAAGGTGTGCTGTTTCTCGGGATAATGCTGAAGTTGGGCTTTGAGGCAGGAGGTTCTCTACAGTTCAGGTAGAAAAACTGAGGGAGTGGATCTTGGCATTTAGTCTCGCTAACATGCAGGCACAAGGGAAAAAACACTTGAGCAAAAAATTCTAAAAATGGAGCTTTATTTACAACAGTACAAGCAAACCAAAGCACCACCATTGTGAAGGCTGGGCTGTTCCAGCGGCCTTTCATCAAAAGTCACCTGCTTTGGAAAAATCAAACCAAAGTCCACCGCTTCACCCCTCATTCTTCCAAATGGGAAGAGTTCGGAGCTGCCACATCTTACCAGAGAAGCAGGAAGAAGAAGCAGAGAAAGTCATTCCCACCTCTTTTCTACTTGCCTTCCCCACACATTTTTTTTTTTCCCCAAATGTGGGGAAAAGACGACACCTAATCCAGTTAGGGTGGTATTTTGTTAGGAGTTTGGTACAGCTGGAACAAAGGATGACCTAGACCTTGTACAGGTTTGGACCCAGGTCGGTCCAAGGACAAAGGAATAGGAATTCTTTTGGAATATAGGAATCCTTTGGAATATCCATATGGATACAAGGGGAGGGCCGAAGGAAACATCCAGCCACTACTGCATATAGGCTTGCTGGAGAGAAGAAAGACAGCAAAGTCCGAGGAGGAATGCTTTAGTCCTGCAGAGGTGGTTGCTACAGGAAGAGAAGAAAACCAAAAAATTGAAGACTTTCAAAAAGGAGCGGGTGGTACAGAAAACGGACAAGACCAAAGCAGCGCCGCTCAGCTGCTTTGGGAGGTGAAAGGTTTATACAGCGGGCAGTGGAGGTTTGTCTGAAGAGATAAAGAGTGTTTCTTTTTAAATTCTTTTTTCTTTCTCCCAACAGTATTTTTAAAGTTACAGATGTCTTACTTGAGTCATAGGCAGCTTTAAATAATCCAGCTATGGGAGAACACAGCTGGGGTCGTGGCGTGAGTGCGCAGCCCAACAATCAGCCCCACGGCAGGCAGGGAGGGTGAAGGGAAGGTGGAATCCCCAGCTACTGCACTCCTGGAGCTGCGTGCACCGCCTTGGAAGGGGAAATCTGGCATGCACTGCACGTTCATCGGGAACGACCGCTTTGTAAACACCGCTGGTAGGGATCTGCCTTGCCAGACCTCACACGGGCACTGCAGACAGGGATCCCCAAAGCAAGAGTTTCTTAGGTTACCTTCCACATGAATAAATACATCAATCAACCCTCCGATCAAATCCTTCCTTGACCTATCAACAGCACTGTTCAGGAGTTTCACTTGACCTCAACCTCTGCTTTTATCTGCGCAACGTCTTCCCAAAGTGCTGTAATACCACGGTACTGAAACAACTGACATTAACTGGACCTTTTGCTTCCAGATTTTCTTTACGCCGATTTCATAGTCTAAGGGAGTGCATTTGCAAGCGTGTGGGAAGGTACTAGGAGATACTATACGTGTGTAAATCAAGGTGGCTTATAGACTTTGGCCCTCCTTTCTTGCAGGGTTCATCCCCAGCTTCACCCAGAAGGGTGATAAAGATGACCAAGCTAGCATTTAAATAAAATTTTGCTCCTCTGCAACTCTTCATGGCAACAATTAGAGTATCAGGGTCCAGATCTGCTGCTAATCTCATTTCAAAGCAGTATAGATTTCATTCCAACCCAGGGACACCAGGGATATTAACAGGTCTCCGAGTCAAGGGGAGACTGAGACCAGGCATCAGCTGAGTGGCCACGCTGGAATGTAACTCACACATCATACTTCCGAATCTCCTAAGTCAGCATCCTCAACTCTGCTGCTTCCAAAGCTCAGCTGGTTTATTAAACTTCTGAGGATTGACAAATCTCTGGATTTGTTGGCCCCATCTCCTCACAAGCCTAGTACCGAGCAGCAGGAAGGGAGGTAAGACAAAAGTGGCCCTTAAAAATAGGCTGCAAGACACAGACGACAAGGCAAGAGATAAAGGCATAAGCATTTAACAACATCAAAATTGTGTTACACATGAAAATCCATTTAGAATCAAACATCATCGTTTTATAAAGAGAGGTCCAAGACCAGCCAGAACAGTGACAAGAAGCTGGTGGAAAGAAAAGTTACTTGGAAGGTCTGTCTGGAACACCTCAAAGACTCCACCGCAGGGCAGACTGAGAAAGGTGTTGAGCACATCTGTCAGTCATCGTGGGTTTTGTTCTGTAAACCTCGCAGAACAACAAGCTCAAGTCCCTGCTTTGGACACAAGGTAGTAGAGGATGAAGAAAACAACAATCAGTCCTGCTGAAACGGAACACAGCAACTTGCGATTATCCCTCCCAGACCGCGTCATGGTGGAGAAACGCTTCACACTGCCGGTTAGCAGGCCAGTCACACTCATAAAATCTGAATCCTGAACGAGAGAGAAAATGAGGATGGAGGCATTATAAACAGATGAAGATACCCCTGAAGAATCTCCCGCTTCCTGGCTGCCCGTCTCTCCCTGCCCATCGCGTCTCTCTCAGAAGGTCCTTCCCCCTCCTGTGCGCAGGCTGCAGGAGCAGCACCACTCCCACCACGCTCAAAACAGGGAAACGAAAAGGACAGGGGAGGGTCTGTTCCAAACATAAACCAAACTGTCACCCCTTTTTTAAAACAGGGTCAAACTACCTGCCGCCGGGCTGTTTGGTTGTACCCATGCAGCTTATTCTGCCTGGAACAGCTTTTTAACAGCAACTCTACGAGGGAATGCTTCATCCAAAGGGAATGGCCCTACGTGAAGTGAGTGCCATTAACGCACACCGGGGCAAGCTCACAAGCACAGAAAAAGGTGAAATTCCTTCCCATTAGTTCTATTTTTCCTTCAGCATGGGATGCTGTGCATGTGCAGCTCCACCAGAGGGTGGCAAACAAGTCTCAAATTAATGCAGTTCAGGCATTTTCATTTTCACTTACAGTCTGTTTTCCTTATCCGCAAAGTACTTGGAGCTTCTGCTCATGTTGTTCCTGAAATGCTTCCAAGCCTTCTATGTAACAGAAGCACAATTTCACACTGACTGAGGGCTTCTCATGTAAGGTCTTTTGCCATTACACCTTTTATTCTGATTCTCCATTCTCCTAATTTTCAGGCTGAGCAAATATCCATTTCAGACACTCCAGCACTGTCAGTGTGCACCGTTATTAAGCGTCCAAGCCGACCTTACACCTCTGACTCAAGTGGTTTCAACGCTGCAGTTGTCTTTTGCTTCCATGCACCAGCTCCCCAGAAAAGCCTCTCCAAGCACCAGTGTTACGGTGCTCATCTCCTCCTCAAATCTCTGGGCTGGCCTCCCTTCCTCTCACAGTTCAGTTAAGGAATTCCCTTTCTCCAAAAAAACCCCAGCAGGTAACCCCTCTGCTCCAGCGATGTGCCACTCTGGCCTCTCCCCACAGCACCCAAAGCTTAAGAGGCAGATTACTCTGGAAAGCAATTTTGGTTTTATCGGGTGTTGTGTGTCAGACAGAGCGGGGCACTGAAGAACCTGAGCGGGCCCAGAGCATCAGCTTTGCTCCTTCCAAAGCCGTCAGTGAACTAGAGAGTCCTGCCAGGTAGTCTGTGTTTCGGGTGTTACAGTAAGCAACCCTGACAGATTTATACAGCAGTACCAAAAATCACAGGAGCTGCTGAGGAACAGGCCCGTCTCCCAGCATTAGCCACAGGAGGCAGCTCTTTAATCCCAGGATGGAGGTAATCTCCAGTGTATTTCTGCAGCGTGCTGTCCTACGTCAGCCTTTCCAGATGCTAGATACCAACTGTGTCGCCCATTCAGACAAGGGATACCAGCAGTTGCTATGTATCTGATGTTTGTGTATCAAGAATTCCACTGGAAATGGGTTTAGTTACGTTCCCTGATTTGCCAAACCGACCACTGGGGTCTAACTTTGAACTGCTATTAAACTTTCACACTTAAGGCAACTGCTGAGAGCCAGCACAAAAAAAAAAGTCATGCTCTTTACATTTCATCGGTTCCTTACCATGCCATCCAGATAACGGTTCTGTTCGTCGGCATCTTTGTCAATGTCCAGAGCCAGCTACACAGGATGAGGGGGGAAATAGTTTTTAATGAGCTTTTAATGTAGAGAGAATCTCAAACGCATCAAGTGCTGGTAAAATTTAAAATGCACATTAGAAAAGCAAGCCACTGCTTCCCCGTCTCCCACACAGACGGAGGCTTGTTTGGTAAGGGAACAAAACAAGATTCTCATTGTGGTTTCAGGTTGTTGAATCTTTTCAGCTCTAGAACGCTGAAAATAAAGCTTGACTGTCTGAAACTGTCACATACAGGGCGGGAGCATTTAAACGCTGGGACACAACAGCAGGAGTTCAGAGTCTTCCCTCCTACAGGCCAAGTCACTGACTTCTGTTAAGCTCTAAATCAAAGTATTTGAGGTTAGTAGGAGCAAACTAGCTTTAAGGACACCGCTTACATAGAGACGCGTGTATTTTTCAAAACTAATTTACCTGCCTTTTCACTGGGACTTTTTTCCCCAAGGTGTGCTTAGCAGTACCCCTCTATGCAGCTTTTATGTTCCTCTCTGTGCCTACAACTCCTTCCCTGAGTGCTGTGAAAACCACGTTATTGCCGTTAAATGATGTCGCTAAACCTCAAAAGGAAAGCGGCAATTCGTGAAGCTGTCCCTGGCATTTCACAAGTGAAAAGTTAACCATTCTATCACCAATAACTAAGAGTTGTAGGAAGCCCTCTGCATTGACCACAGGCTTGCACCTCCCACAAGACCTGCCAGGCACAACCTAGCTAAGCAACACCCTGTCCGAACCCCCCGACTCACCGACTTCAGCCGGGTGACCTTGTTGGCTAGGCTGTCTGCCATACGCTTGTTCTCCACATCCAGCATATCCTCCACGCCATTTGGACTCTGACCTGGGGGAAAAAAAAAAAACCAAACAAACCAGAGGAGAATGAGCTTTACCTGGCCGGATGCGGCTACCGGTGTATTTGCTTGCCCAACGTGGCAGGCGAAGCAGAGCGAGCTTGTTGCCCGACCCGTCTCCCGCTTGCCACCAAGGCCATTACAGCTGCCTCCCCACACCTATGGCCTTGAGGGGTTTGCGCCATGAAATGCTCTTTTTGACAAAACCACACCAATCTTTCTCCAAACGGGCCGGGTTAGAAACCCCAACGCGCGCCCCGGGGCTGCCACCACCGCCCAGCAGAAGCTCGAAGCAGCACAGGAGCTTCGTGCCCCAGCGCTGCCTCCTGCGCTGCCCCAGCACGGGATTTTGGGGGTACCCGAGCAAATGCGGGGCGCTTCGCCCCCTCGGGGCCCTCCTGGCGTTGCCTCCCCCCGAGGCGCTGGGCGGCCGGGCCGCAGGCCTGAGGCGGCTCCCAAATGGCGGCGGGAGCGGCCCCTGCCCCCTCGCGCCTCATCAGCGGCGGCGGGGACGCTCGCCCACCCGCTCCCCAAAAGGCAACGGTGGGGATCCCCCCCACCCCGGGCCAGCCCCGCCGCCACCCCCCGGCCCCTCACCTCGGCCCCACTCCGCCATGGCGGCCACCGGCCCCGCCTCGCCGGGCGGAGCCGCGCCGGCCCCCGCCTCCACAAAATGTCCGCCAGCCGCCTCCTCCCCACTCCCCCCGCCGGCGGGGCCCTCGGGCCTTCGTCGGGGGGCGGCTGCTGCTCTGCCGGTGGCACCGGCACCCCGCGGGCCTGTCGCGCCGGGCTGGGCCCGTCTGCGGGGTTGGGCCCGTCCCCGCCGCCCCCGGGGGCCAGGCGGCGGCCCCCGCGGAGAGCCGCCGGGGGAGGGCCGGGGCCAGGAAATGAGGCAGGAAGCCGGGGCGGCGGAGAGGAAGGTATCGGCGCTTCCCTCTCCGCCTCAGGGGCTGGCTGCCCCCCGCTGCCCCGCCGCGGCCGGGCCTGCCTGCCGCCCCCTTCCCGGGCCGGCCCGCACCCCCCCCCCCCCTGCCGGCGGGGCTGGAAGGGCGGCGGCCGGGGGCCCGCAGTGCTCCCTGCCCAGGCGGGGCTGGGGTCAGGCCCGGGGGCCCAGGCCCGCGGCCCCGGCCCGCTTCGGCCCGTCTCCGAGGGATTACGTGCAGCAGGTACCGCCAGCCTTTGCCCGGCTCTTTGGGGCCACCAGAAGGGCTCGAAGGGGGTTGGAAAGGTGCCAAAAAGGGCAGGGAAGGAGGTGACAGTGCGAGGAGGGGGCTGGGGGGGGGGGAGGGGGGGGGATAGGGCAAATGCTGTCATCTGCTCTTGTTGTTGTGTCCCCCCCAAAATGGAGAGGGGTCCATCTGGTACCCCAGCCCCTCCGTGCTGGAGGCCCCGCGGCTGAGCTCAGCCTCTTGTGCTGGCCCTTTTCTGGCTTCCAAAATGCAGGGCTTGCCCGTCCTCCCGAAAGCCCCCCTCTTGGCTGTGTCGGGGCAGGAGGGGATCAGCCAGTGTTCCCCTGTGATTTTCCCAAACCCCGCCGGCTCTCGGCACAGAATTGGCTCCCAGGGCCAGCCTGGTTTCTTAGGTGTCATTAGGTGTGACCGGTGCTCGGTGCCATCGCCGTACACGGGCGGTTTCGCTAGGTTTGCCATCACCAGGCGTTACCTTCCAATGCTGCGGACTGGCAGGGCTCTGCGAGCTGTTACGCTGGTGCCCGTGTCTAAAATAACCTCATCATCTGCGTTTTTATGCGCATCTGCTCATTTACGTTATTATCGTGAGGCACATTATCTTCTGTAACGGCACAAAGACGTGAGCCGTGGAGGCCAGCCATCCCCGTACGTGCCGTTCCGTGCCTGTGCAGCGTATCTGCCATAATCTGATGCACAGCCTCTCTCGGGCGCTGACCGCACGGAGCAGCAACTGCAACAAAATCCCAAGGATCTCTTCTTCCCACCACCTTAAAAGGTAGCTCCACCTTTAGCCAGGAGGATGCTTTCCTATCTGCCTGGCTTTCCTCTCCATCCCTTTTTACTCCACAGGAATGTTTCTGGATTATTTTTTTTTTTTTTCCCCTCCTGTGCAATAACAGAAATCAGGCCAGCCAGGGGAGGAGGAGGAGGAGGCAGGGAGCTATTTCAGGGAGCTGCTGTTATCTGCTCTCTGTTAATCCCCTGGCTAGGTGGGGGGGGAGGTTTTCCCTGAGTGCTTTACTGGGAGGGCATATATTAAGCGTTGAAAAGCAAAGAGGAAGAAGAGGATTAGAGGGAGAGAGAGGAAGCTGGCTGCTGGTTTTACTGGGGTTATCCATCTGCTCTGCTTTTATGGATGCAACAGCGTGAGCAATCTCACTTGGGGTTTTTGTATTCTTGCTTTTTTTTTTCCCCCCTTTTCCTTCCTTTCCCCACCCCTTTCTCTCTCCCTCTCAGATATCCGTGTATCGAGGTCCTTTTGCATCACCGTTATCCAGGAGCCCTGGAAGCCCCTTCATTCCCCTTCCTCCCGGTTTCACCTCCTGCTGTAGCTGAGCTGTTGAGATAATGGAGCTCAGGACTGTGGTAGCCACCGTGGAAAGCGGGGAGCAAGACACAGTTCTCAAGGTGCTTCAGATCTACAACCAGGAGGTGAGTGAGCATCAAACCCCTGCCTGATGTTGGCTGCTGCTGTTTACAAGCCTGGAAGCCGGCTGGCCATGTTGTGGGATTTCTGTGCCATCCGGCTGTCCCCAGTCTGTCTCCTCTGAGCGCATCTGTCTGCGCGTTACTGCCATGAGAACACTACAGGCTGCTTCGCCTTGTACTTGCAGATGGTTTAGTGCTTGATGTTTTGCTAAGGAAGCAGCTAAGCCGCTTCTCTCGGTTCCTTTGCATGCTGGAAGTAAAGCACGTAGAAGGGATTTTTTTTTTTATTATTATCCAGATCCCAAGTAAAACCTGGCAGGGAAATAAATACCAGCGTGAAGACCGAGTAGGAGGAGCTTTTATGTTAAGGCGAGGTTTGGAGGTAACAAAAGTGAGGCCTGGGGAGGAGCTGCAGGTGAAATGGTTGTCGTGATTTGCAAGTAAAAGATCACTGGAGGTTGGCAGGGAGGGGCTGCTGGAATGTGGTACGGGTGCCTGGTCTGAAAGCTGGCAAGAAGTAGTAAATAATAAATAGAGAATATCAAAAAAGAATGGTTGGGAAGCGGAGAAGGAAATGTTTCTAGCCTTAAAGTGGCAAAAGATAATCTGTGGGGGTAAATCCCTTTTGAAATAGACTCCGGTTGTCAGGGAAATTACCTTCAGAGGATTTCCACCAGGCTAGGGCTGGCCCTGCAGATCTCCGTGACTCATTCTGCACCATTCTCGGGTAGGTGGGAAGCCAGCAGGGAAAACCGGTGAATATTTTCCACGAGCGTGCAAGAGGGAGAGTGTGCAACTGTTTCCAGCAGTTGATTTTTGAAAGGGGGAGGGATATTGGCTAAGGAGGAGCGTGTCCCTGTTAAAGACCTCCCGCAGGATTAACATCACCTGGGCAGGTGCAATGCTGGGGAAATCAGGAGTGCGGACGGAGCTCGATGTGTAACCAGCTTGAGGCATCAAACCACAACATCTTCTGTCGGGTCCCCCCAGCTGGATCTTTTGTATGAGGCGTAAGAAACCTGTGAGAATGCCAGTGGTTTTGCCGGCCTGTCTCAAAGAAATGGAGCAGTCACAGGGGATTATGAAACTGCAGCTAAACTAAGCAACTCCCTTGCATCGTTTTTTACCCTGAACCTCGCTGGTGCTCTGTCCTCTTCCTGGTGATCCGTTTTAAATCACTATCGCATATGCAGTCAGTTTTTGATTGCCAGGAATAAACTACGGGTAAAGCAAACCCACAAGTATGGCAAAAATATACGCGAGTGAGATCGCAGGAGCCCGCAAAGAGGATGCAATGGGAGAAGAACAAGCAGTGTGGGTGTCTGCAGAGCACGTCGATTCCAGGATGGAACCCTCAGCTCTTCATAACGTGGTGCAGCAGCCTGTGCAGGGATCAGCTCACGGCGCTAACGCACGAGGGGTCAGCCCCTGGTGCAGCTCTCCTGCCTCCACACCTGAGGCTTCTCGAGCGGCGTGTCGGCATCGCTCTGTCCATCGCGGCTTGCTCTAGGCTAGAAAGACCAAAGCCGTCCCTGGGATCCTGGTGACTGTGACACAGTTAATCTGCGGGCTGTATCTGCTACTTGTAAGCAGACAGGGATTGGCAGCAGGTAAAAAAAGGTGGCGGACGGCAGGGGAGGCTGCCTTTGCAGAGTGAGCGAGTCGGGGGAACGCCTGCGGTCTCCAGAGGCTCAGCGCAGTCAGTCCTGGGCTTTGCTGGGTAGGCAGTCAGGTAGAGTTAGAGCTGGACAACTCATAAGGTGATAAATACAGCGGGAGATGAGCTCAGCTGTTCAGACCTATGGGTGGGATAGCCATCAATCGTGATCACTCAAGAGGAGAGCAAGTCCAGTGTATAAGAATGGCTGATCCTGGTAAGACTGATTGCTGTTACTGAGCAGCTCTGTAGGCATAAGCAGTGTAACTCAGTAAAAGGTGTCCATGGGCGCTAAGAAAATGGTGGGAGAATTAGGATACAGTGATACCTGCACATCTCTCTCCACAGACCTAGCTGTATGTATACATACGTAATCAGTGTTTTATAAATTTTAAGTGTTTTCATTCTCAAAGCTTGGACCAAGTGCGCTCTCACTGTAAATGGGGATCGCCTTGTTCGCTGGAAAGCTCTGCTTTTCACCAGGGCACCTGTGATCTCCTGCACTGTCCAGTTCACTGGAAGCAGACGTAGCCAGAAAGGAGACTGTCCATCGAAGAACAGCCAGAACAGGGAGGAGCACAAAACATTTCCTGTGAACAAGAAGCAGGACTGTTTATTAAGGAAAGGGATGTGATGGAGCTGTGGAGATCAGGTCTCTTGTGTTTAAAGAACACGACCTGAGTAACCACAGGGATCTGTGTGCACGTAACAAGGAGATGGGAGTTTGTTTCCATCGGGAGAAGGAACAATAAATATCAAGGGGGGAGATGTGTAGGCGCAGCTCGGTGGTGTCACCAAGCAGAGGAATTACCGGCGATTACAGGATATTTGGGTTTTGATGAATGCTCACTTTACTGCTGCCACATTTGAAAATAAGTCCCTTGGTCAGATGGGCACAGCTCTGGCCTGTGGCAGTCAGCCCCTGCAGAGCCAGCGGAAGAAGGCGCTGGGTAATATTCATCACAAATGTTTTCCAGGGATGAAAGAGAAACAGAGGCCTCCAGAATAGCGGGGATCTCGTTCAAGGAAAGCACTTCAGACCTGGTGGCATGGCCCGTCCCTGTGCTCTTCAAACCAGATTTGTTCCCCCTAGTTGTGAAGCACGTAGCTGGAGTTGCCTAAGTAGGAGCAGCCTTGGAAAAAGGCAGGGCCGAAACGAAAACCTTGGTGGCAGGAAAGTCTTCCTTTGGTCTGGTCCCTCAGGAGCTTGTGCTGCTTCTTACAAACCCCCCAGACAGTGTAGACCCCTCAAAGGCTGTGGCACTCCTTGCCATGCTGGTTCCCTGCCTCTGGGCCAGTGGGGACTCTTCTTGAGAAAATGTGTTTGCTTTTACAGTGTGTTTTTAGGTCTGTTGCTTCCCAGCTGAATGGCCCTTTCCCACCTGGGGACAACAGTTTTGTGGATTTTTAACCTATTACTTTATTTTGATCGTTTCTCTTTTGCCCCCACAGAAATCTCAGTGCTTCACCTTTGACGATGAGGAGCGGGAAGAGAGGAAGGTAGGCATGCTCTTCGGGTTCTTCCTCTGCCCTAGTGTCCAGCAGGGTTTGGTGGTGGCAGCTCCTACAGGGAAAGAAATAAGTGGTTTTTTCACTAACCTGGTTAGGAACTGGTGTGCTTAGAGCAACACACACACCTCTAGAGGGTGGGTGTTTGCTGTGAGCCAGCTGCAGGCAGGATTTGACCAAGGCTGTACATTAACAGGTACTTTAGGCTGGTGAGATGGGGTACTTCATGGAAAGAAATACTCCTGCCTCTTTGTTCCACTCCTGCAGTTCTTTCATGCCCCGGCACACCTCTGCATGGCTGCATGTGGCTGGTGGGCTGATTTGCCTAAAGAATAAAATTTTTTTTTTTTTTTTTTTTTTTCCCCTGGATCATTCTCCAGCTGGATCAGTTGTGTGGTCCAGGTTGATGGTTGATTGCGCTAATGTCTGTGTTAGCGTGGACCAGGCAGGCAGGGTGGAGAATGGGACCTCTTCTGCCCGTGCTATTACCAACTAATGCTAGCATAAAGTTTTTCCAGCTGCAGCCTGGTGAGAGCCAGGACTGGCTCTCACAAGACCTGAGCTCGTTGCCTTGCGCTGACTTGCTGTTTGAGCTTGGATAGTTACCCAGGCTGTGAATTCAGGCACAGCCTTGGGGTGCTCTGCTTTTGGGGTGTATGTTGTCAAATACGAACTGAGCATCACCATCTAGTTCCTGGTGCTCGGTTCTTCTGAGGGTTTACCCCTGGGCACATGCTCCGAGGTCTCTTTAGCCTGAGTCAGTCAGAGGCTTTGGTTCCTTGTGGCTGTATCTGTAACTCCCATGACTGTCTGCTCATACGGAAGGAGAAGAGGAAGGACTGTGCATTCTCACTTCTCCAGGGTGTGATTGTGGGGCATACTCCATGAGCTAAAGCTTGTTCAGTTCTGCCAGCCTCACACTAAGGACTAGAGCTCATTTTTTTTCATTCCTTCCCTCGGTCCTTTTATTATTATGAAGTAAAACTTTTGCTCTTGTACTCTCCCGTTGCTGGCTGTCGCGTACAATGCTGCTATCCACAAGGGTTAGACTTCCAGCTTTTCCAAATTGGTGTTAGTAGGGCTCTGCCAGCCTGTGCCTGCTGAGGATCTGGGCTAGCAGGTCTCCAGACAGCGCTGAGGTTTAGGGAGGTGATACTTATTTGAGTCTCCTGAGGTCTTTCCACCTCCTTTCTGAGGGTATCGTGTGCTCTTTTCACCTGGCTTAGGTCCTTTTCGTGTCGCTTGGCAGTTTTCTGACACGTCTCCACATATTTGGTCTGTTTCTGGACCGCCTGAAACAGATGCCTCCCTAATCTTAAGGCTCTGAATTGGTTGTTGCTCCTCAGTGAAGCCATAAAGGACTTTTTTGACTTGCCCTCTCTTAGCTTAATACAGCTGTCAAGTAAACTGTGTTAACCTGAACCATCCTTACCGTGGGCCAAGCTAAAATATGCAATAGTAGCAGTTGCCTGTTCATACTCTCCCCTTACCTCTGATATCCTCTCCCAGCCGTTCTGCTGGGTGCCCTTGCTCAAACTGGGTCAGGACCAGATGCCAGAGCCGAACCCTTCCCGAGTGCTGCCAAGCGCACACCTGAACCGCAGCCCTTAGCAGGCCCATCTCTAGGTGACTCTCGCGTTTCTCAGGGCAGAGCATAGCAGGGTGGTGGGGGAGCTCCGTGAAGTGCTGGTGCACGAGGCATGGCTTATTTCCAACTGCACAGAAAATGGCCCAGCTGCTGATCAAGTTCCTGGAAAGAGAGCTGCAGCCGTCCTGCCAGGTCACATGTTTGGAAAGCATCCGTATCCTGTCCCGGGACAAACACTGCCTTGACCCTTTCACCACCAAGGAAGGCCTGAAGACCCTCTCCAGGCATGCTGGCATTGATTACTCAGAGGAGCTCATCCGGGAGGTCCCAGATTTGGATGTAATCCTGGAAGCCCTCAAATGTCTCTGCAACATCGTCTTCAGCAGCCCTAGGGCACAGGAGCTGACAGCTGAAGCCCGGCTGGTGGTGGGCCTGGCCAAACGCATCAAACTGTACAACGAGAGGAGCCTTCCTCATGAGGTCAAGTTCTTTGACCTGCGTCTCCTGTTCCTGCTGACGGCGCTGAGAGTGGACATCCGGCAGCAGCTAGCCCAAGAGCTCAGGGGCATTAGCCTGATGACGGATACCCTGGAGCTGACCCTTGGCGTAAAGTGGATGGACCCCTACGAAGTTGCCACGGAGGAGGGACTTCTCCCACCTTTGCCTCGGCAGGAGACAGAGCGAGCCATGGAGATCCTGAAAGTGCTCTTCAATATCACCTTTGATTCCAGCAAGAGGGAGGTGGACGAGGTAAGCTCCTTGGGTGTCCCACCCTGCTGCATTTGCATGTCTCTGGGCTGTGGTTTGACTACTGGTTTTCTCCACCACTTGTGTTTCCTTGTATTATCTGCTGGCCCTCCTGCAGCCCCCAGGTGCATGTAAGGGTGGCAAGAGACTCGTGTGTCCAGACCTTCCTCCACAGACCACTGCCTCTCTCCAGTGGCCTTAAGACTTTTAGAGCATTAAAATTTAAAAGTTGGGCATTTTTTCCTTCTTAATGACATGATTGATTAGTTGCGCAAGTGGGAGAGTGGAGCCCCCCAGATGACTCCCTTCTGTATGTGGCCTGGCACTCTTTCACCTTCTGGACAAGGTCAAAGGAAGGTGTGATGGAGAACATCTCTGGCTAATCCATGGGCCTGTTTTGGGGCCTCTTCCAGCCCTTGACTCAGTGTTGTAGAGTGAAGGGAAAGGTATCGGGCAGCAGGAAGAATGTGTTGACCTCAAAAGGAGCATCAGGAGGCTGCTTCCACTTAAACACCCTGCTGCCAGTTATCAGGCTGCTGGAGGGAGGGATGGGGCTGTGACTGCAGGGGCAGCAGGCTCTGGGATGTGGAGGATCCCCTTTCCTGATCAAGGTTTTCATTTTTTGTTTTGGGGCCAGGAAGATGCTGCTTTGTACCGGCACCTGGGTGCCCTCCTGCGCCACTGCCTCATGATCTCTGCTGACGGAGAGGATCGGACTGAGGAGTTCCACAGGTCTTTGTTAGACAGCTATGCCATGACCTTCATTAGAAATAGGCGTCCCCAGGGCAGATCTTGACCTTGGCATTGACATCCTCTGCTTGTTTGGTGATTGCCAAGGTCACTGATGGCAAGCAGGCATCTTTGGTTTGGCCTGCAGGTTCCTCATGCTGCTGGAACTCAGAAATAGCCCTGCCCTTCCCACAGTCAAATTCTATGTGCCACGGCCTCCAGTCTACAGGAGGAAAGGTTTTCTCCAGCCTGACCCCAAGGGCCAAATTTCAATATCCTGCATCAGGCCTCCCACTTCAGTGGGCAACGTGCCAGAGCAGATATTTGGTACTTTTTAATGAAAGAGTCCGTGGGCTGGCCTTAATTAACTGTCTGTCTCTTGAGCCAGGCTGAGAAATTGTCTGTGTAACACTGCTGAGCATTATTGATCCAGGGGTGTCAGCTTTGAGCAGGTGACACTGTCCTGCACCCAAGAAAACTGTAGTCAGAGGAATCCTAAGTAATGCGTTGTGTTATCATCAAGGTGAGAAGGAGTGATGCAGCAGGAGACCCTGAGACAGACTGTTGACTGCCCAGACTTGTCCTGCTTGGCCTCTGTGTCAAGATTCATGTTTTTTCAGTTGACCCTGAAGTCTCTTTGGACTCCCAGAAAATAGTTCAGCTACCCAAAAAGCAGATTAACTTATTCCCTTTTACTGGTGTGAGGAGCTTGGGATGCAGCCCAAAGACAGCTTGGACCTTGGGGTCCTCATGCTCCTGGAAGTTTGTAATGAACCTTCATGTCTAGATAGCTGAAGAATTCTGTGAACAAGGAACCGTGACTATGTGTTCTCTTCTCTTTCATATGTTCAGTCATACTGTTAACCTTCTGGGCAACCTGCCCCTGAAATGTCTGGATGTCCTCCTGACCCCAAAAGTCCGGCCAGGGTCGCTTGAGTACATGGGTGTCAACATGGATGCAGTCAGCATCCTGCTGGATTTCCTGGAGCGACGCCTGGACAGGGTAAGTCTAGAGGCTGCTGTGTGAGCTCGTCACTGCTCGTTTTCACAAGTTCTCTGCAGGGCACCTTCCCTTCAGCCTGTATTCATCCTTGAAAGCCCAGCACCGACACCGCAGGAGTACCAGCAAGCCATGGCTGGTTCAGAGAGATCCCTGTATAGAAGGGGCAGTTTTTAGCAGAGACAAAACAGTTATGGTTGGTGGGTCTAAACCAACATCTGTTGACTGGGAAGGTGACCGTACCGTTGCTTTGTGGACTGCAGGTTGTGAGATTGGTTGAGCAGTAGATGATTAGCTGGGCGGCTGAAATAGCGGTGCTCCGTTTCACTCAGTAGTGCTCAGCTGGTACCTTCTGGAAGCCTGAATCTACATTATTTTCAAGCTGGCTGTGGTTTCCAGTCTCTGGAGTTACTCCAAAGGGCCTCTGAATTTTGCTGCAGCACTCCTCTTCTCTGGATGCCCTGCACAAATATTTCTAGCGCTGCCGTGGTGCTTGAGGAGTGATGAAGCACTGAAATTCCTGCAGCAGAGGCTGGAAAGCTTTGGTGTCCCTGATGGTCTGCACTCATGTTCTCCACCACAGGCCAGAGGAGCTGAGCTCAGCGTGACTGACGTGGTGTTTGTTTTGTGGACACTTGTGCAGGGACACAAGCTGAAGGAGAGTTTGACGCCTGTGCTGAACCTGCTGACTGAGAGTGCCCGAGTCCACCGCCAGACGAGGAAGTTCCTGAAGGCAAAGGTACGCTGTGGTTCAGCCGAAAGTTGAATGATGCTGCGCTGAGGAGAGAGGAGAACAGCAAACTGCCTGATTATTGCCGTCCTCCAGACCTCCTCTACCTCTCTGACAGGTTCTGATCTACGGGGTGGTGGAGGCCTTTGGTACCCACAGTGGTTTTTCCGCATCTCCCATGCTCTGTGGGTTTATTTTTAGCCGATTCGTAAAACTCGCGTGCATTTTCCCCTGTCTGACCTGTCGTTGCTGTTCCAGCTCCACTGATCGCCCCTCACTGTGACCTTGCAGGTGCTGCCACCGCTCCGGGACGTGAGGAATCGGCCAGAGGTGGGGAACTCGCTGCGGAACAAGCTGGTGCGTTTGATGACCCACATCGACACCGACGTGAAGCACTGCGCGGCAGAGTTCCTCTTCGTGCTCTGCAAGGAGAGTGGTGAGTTGCAGGGACTGGTTGTGAGCTTTGGTGATAGCAAGTCCTAGAGCCTGGCCTCTGGGCAAGCCAGAGAGTGTGGGATGGGTGACCCTTGGCAGCCAATGGGAATTTCTGTCTTCCCTTGGGCCAGATGTGCTAAGTAGGGAAAAGCAGGGACTGCCCGAGTGCGCTGTGGGAAGGAGTTGCTGCCTCCTGCCAGCTCTGCCCCAACACCCTGCAGACAACCTGACCTGCATTCAGACCCCCCCCCACCCCTCCCTGTCACAGAGTTCAAAGAAACCTTGGCATTTCTGGGTCTCTGTGGCCTTGAACCATTCTTGCTGTTGGGACACAGGGGAGCAGGAGGAGCTGGAGAGGCAGGAGGGGAAGCACAGCGTGGTCTCTCTCCCCTTCTCTCGGCAGTGTCACGGTTTGTGAAGTACACGGGCTATGGGAATGCAGCTGGGCTCCTGGCAGCACGAGGCCTCATGGCTGGTGGTCGGGAAGAGGGAGAGTACTCGGAAGATGAAGACACAGACACTGAGGAGTACAAAGAGGCGAAGCCCAAGTAAGTCCCCTTTGTAGCACCCCTCTCCCTGCACCTTCTTCCCGCTCCTGCCCTGTCCCTTTCTTCAGCTGCCTCCCTGCCATCTCCCTTGTCCTGCTCTTTCACTTCGGCATTACTTAGCAGTTTCACCCTTAGCTTTGATGTCCTGTTCCACCCCCTGTACCTGTTCTTGGCTGAGATGCCTCTGTGGCTGAGCTGCTCATGGTGTGGGTGGTCACCGGTGCACGTATTGGGTCCCTGCACCTGGGCTCAGGCTCTAGAGCAAAGTGGGTTCCTTCAGGCAGAGCCCATTCTGCACCAGACCTGTCTGTGGTGTGCACGTGGCAGTGTGTATCTCACTAATCCATATCTTACACCTTTTTTTGGCATCTGCGCATCTCTGTGCAGCGGCAAGCTCTTACTGTGCGCTGGGGTAAGGGATGGTCCCTTCTTGTAGCAGGTTTGGAAGTGCCAGTTACTTCTCTCCATCTCCAGAGGCCTGTGCTGCTGGAGTGAGCTGGGGTTTTTTCTTTTTTCTTTTTTTTTTTCCCTTTGCTTGCTAGTGGGTGGTGGTAACTGGAGGATGAGGGGCACGCAGGGAGGGTGCCAGGACTATGCTCAGCTGCAGGCCCCTTACTTTCTAGCATCCTGTTCAGTGTGGTCTACAGGTTAGGTTTGGGTTTTTTTTTTTCCCCCTGTTAGCTTTTTGCCTCATGGCTTAAGGAGAGGGAAGAAGCGTTGTCTGCCCTTGTGCATCTGGCTTAAAGCTGCGCAAGGGCATTGGCGGGATGGGAATGTTGCTCGCACTAGAGAAATGGTAGGGATTTTTAAGGAGGGATGACTGCGTGGGACCTACAGACAGAGGTCAGAAGCACCACGTCGTGCTGCAATAGCACTTGAGGCTAACGAGCCGAGCAGCAGTGATCAACCAGCCTTGCCATTGTGTTCCTGTGCTCCGTAGAGGCAAAGAGGGGTTCTGAACAGCCCTGTCGTCACTCCCTGCTTTACCTCCTTCCTCCTGCTTTACCTCCTTCCTCCCCATTCTTCTTGCAGCATTAACCCTGTGACAGGACGCGTCGAGGAGAAACTACCCAACCCCATGGAAGGGATGACGGAAGAGCAGAAGGAATACGAAGCCATGAAGTTAGTCAACATGTTTGACAAATTGTCCAGGTACTAGAAAATTGTGCATGTTCATGTCTGCCTTAGCACCTGCATGTCTGTGATTGACCTTTTACCACAGGCCTTTCTTTGAACATATTCTCAAGGCCACCTGAAGGGATGTGAGAAATATAGGGAAATACCTCCTTAAGCTGGGCCCCGTTATGTGCAGGGGAAGGCACTGCAAGCCCCACACACCTCTTCGGCGTGATGGCACACTGTGAAATTCCTCTATGTGCCTGCGCTGTGGTTCCAGGCACCCGCTGCATCCCCAGGCACCAAGTCCCTTTCCCTGCAGGGGTGCTTTCTCCAGTCAGCTTTCATCCATCATTAATAGGTGTCACAGAGAAGAACCCAGACTCTGCCAGCTGAGTTCAGGCCACCCCCAAGGGTGGGAGGGGAAAGGGGCAGCACATTTACTGCGTTATGTGTTAGAGGGAGAGGAACTCTGATGCCAGCGCTTGTTTTCCTCTGGCAATCCTGTACTACACGCAACAGGGCCCTAAAACTGAGCCTATTCCAGGGAACCTGAGAATGGCAACACTTGTGGATTGCATCCAGCCATCACCTTGGCATGCTGGGGGCTTTATGGCTAGAACTGTCCCCTGCTTCTAAAAAGGGACTCTTGAAGGTGGCCCAGGGTTGTTCTGGGCTGCCTCGGGGCAGTTGCCACAAGCCCCATGTTTCTGCTGTAGTGCTCGTCTGTTCCTGCAGTGACTGCTGCAAATTTGTGTTGCCTTTCCCCCCCCGCCCTCTCCCTGGCTGCAGAGAGCAAGTCATCCAGCCCATGGGCATCACGCCGAGCGGCAACCTGGCCCCCATGGAGAACGCCATCCATGATATGGCTGACGAGAGGTCGTCGTCCGACTCGGACCTGGGGCTGGACTGATCCAGACCTCTCGCCCCAGCCTCGAAGAGCTGGGGAGCCTCCATCCGCTCTCCCTCCAGAACTGGTGCTGCACCCAGAGGCTAGTACTGGGCCGGGACTCTCCCTGTGGGATCTGGATCCAGCCTGGGCCCCTCAGTCCATAACAAGGAACACCACCTGCCTCCTTCCCAGCTCCATAACCACCTCTCCTTCCAGAGGATCTTTGTGGCCTGGCTCCGCTTTGATCTCTCCTGTCAGCAGCCTTGAGGATTTCAGACTCCAAGTTGCTTCCAGGACTTTCCAGTAGGTTTTTTTTTTTTTTTTTTTTTTTTTTTTTTTTTTTGATATGTGATGTTTGGGAAGAAGGGTGAGGGGGAAGATCTTTCTGTCACACCATCAGGGTTCAATAATCTGCAGAGCATCTTGTTCGTGTGCCGACACTCGTGTGGCCGCTCGTTGTGGCCGGCACGATATGGGGGAGCTGCTCCCCAGGAACACAGAGGGGAAGGTGGGACTGCAGGAGAGGGCTGCGAGCAAGAGCAGTTCCTTGTGGCAGTCCTTGGGGAGCGGGCTGTCTCGGCACGGTGCATCCATTCCATCAGCAGGTAGCTGCTATGTATGGCTGCCAGCCTGGCGGTGTCTGTGCAAAACCAGGAGCATGTGGACTTCGGAGCGTGTACGTGAGTGCAGAGGGGAGCAGCGGCGCCCGCGCTGCGGGGAGGTGGGCAGAGCCTTTGCGTGAAGCTTCCAGCATTCCCATCGGCCGCAGGAGATGGCCAGGAACGCTCTGATGCTCGGTCTCTGGCCCTGCGCAATGTTCCCATGCCCACGGAGTTTAGGTTTCGGCATGAGCCTTTCCCCGCCTCGTGCTTTCCAAACGAAAAGGCCAAAACCTGTGCTTGTCTGCTGCCTCCTTGTCTGCCTTGGCTTTCCCACAGGCCCACTGCTGCTTGCTCCCAGGGGCTGGTGTTGGTCCTGTCCTTCACTGTGGCTTAGATTTGTCTTTTTTTTTTTTTTTTTTTCCCCCCCCCCTCTGTTTTCTTTAAAAAGAAAAAAAACCCCACAAAATTGTTTTAAAGAAAATCTTCTGTTTTGTCTCATGTACCAGAGTTCCAAAGCTTATTAGCACAAGTAGGAATGCAAAAGTGATGCTAGAATAAAGCAAACCTGACAAATAGGCGCGTGGCAGTGATTCGCCCCACGTGAAAGCTCTGAGCAAGTCAGGAAAAACTCTTTGGTTTTTCTGACTGGCGTGTGGTTCTGTTCTGATCACCCTCAACTTCATTTACAGCTTTATTTGGGAGGTAAGATCCTAGCATTAAGCTGGGGTTAAGGCAGAGCCTTTCCCTGCACTGGGGCTGGGGCTTGGCCTGGGGGGCAGGACAGGCTGGCCAGGCTGCACCGAGGGGACGCCGTATCAGGCACCCAGGAAAGCTGGGGCGAGGGGAGGGGGGGTGAGTGGGGGGGTTGCAAGCATTCCTGCCTGTGTGTTTTTAGGAGTTGGTGCTTGTTTCCTGAAGACCGTCCCTGTGAGGTGGAAAGCTGAAGGTACGCGTTGTTCAGTTCTCCCGTGATTAAGAATTATTTTTTTTTTAGTCATCATGATTCAAATTCCAGGCTCTCCTAGGGGCGTACAGGGTTTATGTAGAACTGACCAGCCAAGAATCACGGGAAGGCTTCTGTCAGGAGAACAGCCTCAGGGTGTTGCAGCTGGAGTTCTTGGGCATCCCCTTCTCCTTTTTTTAAGTAACTAGCAAAAAAGCACCCCCCCCCACCCCCAACCGTCCGTGGGAAAATGCAGACCTCTGATCTCTTTCCAGCTGTGAAAGCTCTCCAAAGCTTTCCAGGCAAAAGGAAAAGTGTATTTTTAATGCAATGCTTCTGATATTGTGGAGTTTCTACTTTCCTCTCGTGCTTAAGCCCCTGACTTGCAACTGGCTTTGGAAAGCCCCAGTTGCAGGGGCTTAACCTGGCACAGGGTGCTTCTGGAGTAAGGGTTTATAAATGGGGTGTGGGTTAAAACCAACACGTTGCCACCACTTTCAACATGAAGCAATGTGCCGCAAGGCTTCTGGTGCCCTGAAGAACCCTTCTGCTTTCCCTGAGGCTGCTGCTGGGCTGGAGGAAGACGTGGAGACATTTGAGTTGTACATTTGGGTGAAGGAGGCTACTCATCCAAAGGGGAACGCATTCCAGCCTTCCTTGGAGGAAGCAGCCAGACACAGGCACTGAATTCCACTCCTGTGCCAGGCTTCCGTGGGGTCCCTAGGGCCAGTCCAACTTAGAGCAGACGAGTGTTGGGTCCAAACACTTCCAATTTTGTAGCCAGAGCACCAGAGGTCTGTGTCCCGAGGCTCTCGCCTTGCCCTGGGGAAAGCGTGTTGGGTTTAGCAGTCAGAAACTGTTCCAGCCCTGTTTGGGGGAAGGGGGGGGGGAGGCACAGCTGCGGGCTCAAACGCTTTTATTCCCTTCACTTGGGTTTTCTGTGGTTTGGTATTAAGCGTAATGAATCGGTGACGTAAAACACTTTGCCTTTTGTTGTGCTTGCTTAGAGCTGGCACTGATGGGGGCTGCCTCTAGGATAGTTGCTGTGGTAGACAGCCAGGGCCACCTGCGTGTGACTTGGGTCCCCACAGCCACATTTGGGTGCTGGGGTGATGAAATTCATGCCCCCTTTCAGAGAAGATGCAAAGTACGTCTGGGAAAGAGCAGGATGTCACTGCAGGGCTCTGGCTGGTGCTGCCTTCCCCCCAGACCAGCATTTGCAGGAAGGAAAGGCACTTGTGTAAGGTTAGAAAGAAGAAAAAAATAGAAAAAAGCCAGTGAAAAGAGCGGTGGTGGTGGGGACAAGATGTGTTCAAACCCTAGGGAAGGTGTGAAGTTTACAGAAAAACCCTCAGGAGACATGGCCAAAAGAATTAGAACTCTTTTTATTATTAAATAATTAACACTACAGTGATTCAAAGCCCTTCCAGCAGCTTGGGCTGGCATTCCTGAACAGGAACGGAGGGCAGGCCCCCCCCTTACAGCATTCGTCCCCTGATTAGCTGAGATTTCATCTGAAGAATGAATGCTACGGGCCTGCAGCAGCTGAAAGACCGTGACTGGGAGAAGCACACCTGAGGAGGAACTGGGAAAGGAGTTGGTAGGTGCTCCATCGGGATGGGAGAGCTGGAAACTCACTCCAGACAGAAGTGACTCTGTCCTGCCTTAAAGCCTGACTTCCGTGGCGTTTCCAGCTCCCGACTCTCAAAAAGCAGGCCCTCTGAGGGTCCCTGGATGGCTCAGAAAGAGGGAGACCCAAGGGGCAAGCTGCACGTGCACAGCCCACGAGCTCCCGGCCACTTACTGGCCACGCGACGGCCGGGGAAGGGGAAAGACTCTCCACGGGGGTGCCAAAAAGAGGTGTAAGACAGGGAGGGAACCGTGCTCAGTGGCTCCACCAGCCGTTCTGAAGCTCGGGTAGGAAAGCCTTCAGGTGCAGAACCAGCTTGCAGCTTGGCGTTTGGGCTTCTCCCCCCCTCAGCCCCGTCCTTGGCAGGGGATGGAGCCATGAGCGTCCCCTCCTCCCCAGCGTGCCAGTCCTGGGTGGATTTGCTGCTGCAGAGCTGGCTGGCCTCTTCTGTGGCTCCCTGCCATGATCTCTTTCTCTGCCCGTGCTGGGCACGACAACATCTCCTCCTCAAGGTGACCGTCGCTCTCCAGCAGCAGGGAGCCAGCTGTCCTATTTGTCTCTTGCATCCAGCTAAAAAAAGAAAAGACCACACGGTGTTTACTGGGGTGTTTCAAACCTTCCAGCCCTGTTAGCTCAGCCAGCAACGCTTCCTAGCACCAAGATCCTGGAGCAGGGAGGAGTTTGGTTCTCCATGCTTTACCATGTTTGCATCAGCTTTATCCGCCAGCGACTTCGAGCAGCACAAGCATTAAACTAAGGGCTGGTTGATCTACAGATGCAAACCGGCTCGTCGTGAAGAATCAAAAGCAATAATTCCAATAATTCCTGTTTGTTCCTACCCCGTAAGCTGATGAAAGAAAGAACAACCTGAACGTTAAAATTGGGACCCTGAAGCCAGATTGCCTCTTGGGTTGGAAGAACAGGGACAGTGTATCTGTTAAAACCCCAAGGGGCTGCTTATCATGGTGAGCTGGCTGAGCCCTGCTGCAGCCAGTGGGGCTGTGCCCCTTTGCACAAGCGGAAGAGTTGGCCCAGCCTACAAGTTACAATTTCTGCTTAAATTAAAAAAAAAAAAAAGTTTAAAAAGTGTTTGATGCCAAATGTGGGAAAATCTTTCCCAGCAGGCCTGAAGTAATGTAATAATTACCACTAGCACTAACCTCCCAGTAATTAAGAACCTGCTCTCCTGCAATTTCTCACTTCTGAAGATCTCAGAAGATTACAGATGTCAGGAGAACGGCACAAGGAAATAACTGATCAGCGGGGGAAGAGAGCCAAGTCTGTAGTGGGGTGCATGAAGAGGAGTGTGGCCAGCAGGGCGAGGGAGGTTCTCCTCCCCCTCTACTCTGCCCTGGGGAGACCCCACCTGGAGCACTGGGGCCAGCTCTGGGCTCCCCAGTTCAAGAAAGATGAGGAACTCCTGGAGAGAGTCCAGAGGAGGGCAACAAGGATGATGGGGGGACTGGAGCATCTCCCCTAGGAGGAAAGGCTGAGGGAGCTGGGCTTGTTCAGCCTGGAGAGGAGGAGACTGAGAGGGGACCTCATCAACACCTACAAATATCTCAAGGGTGGGGGTCACGAGGATGGAGCCAGACTCTTTGCAGTGGTGTCCAGCGCCAGGACAAGGGGCCATGGGCACAAACTGAAGCAGAAGAGGTTTCAGTTGAATATGAGGAAGAACTTCTTGACTGTGAGGGTGCCTGAGCCCTGGCCCAGGCTGCCCAGGGGGGCTGTGGAGTCTCCTTCTCTGGAGATCTTCAACCCCTGCCTGGATGCAGTCCTGTGTAACATGCTCTAGGAGAGCCTGCTTGAGCAGGGGGGTTGGACTGGGTGATCTCCCGAGGTCCCTTCCAACCTTTGCCAGTCTGGGATTGTGTAGTTAGCAATTCAATGCTGCCGAGTGGAGCGAGCGCCCTCGCTGCTGCAGCACTTGTTGGGTCTGTGGTGTGGTGCAGCTAGAGCCTCCCTCTTGTTCCTGCCTTTCCTGATTTCTCACAATGACCAGAAATCCACTAGGAATGAAACCAAAGCAATTAAGGGAATGTACAGAAAGCGGAGAGCTCCACTGAGGTGAGGCTTGGCTGGGCTCCTTGGTTTAGTTCAGCAGTTACTCGCGTTAATGCGCCGTTAACAGTGCCACAGGCTCTCGGCCAGGGATAAAAGCAGCGTAGAAACCAACACTGGAACAGCAGCATTGCCACCCCAGCATGTGCCCCGTGCGCTCAGCGTTCCTCTCCTCGCACGCATCCGAGGGAAGCACTGCCTGAAGAAGAGCGTGCCCATGCCTGGTGCTGTTCAAGTGCAAAGGCGAGTCCTCTGCTGACTTACAAGATGATACTGGATTAATTTGATACAGATGGCAGATGGGATTTTCTGGCTGGTCACTTCCAGCTCCAGGAAACTGGACCTTCACCTATGGGGCTTTTTCAGGGTGTTTGGGAATAAATTTAAAAAAAAATAAAATAGATGGAATCAACAGAAAGCTTTTCAGTAATTGAGGGGGTCGCTGAAGAAACACAAAAGCGCTCTCATTCAACCCAAAGCCCGGCCTTTTCTCTGTGCTGTTTCATCTGGGGTTGGCAGATCTGCGTCCTCCCCTTCTGTACCACTGAGACACTCAGTAACGCAGCACTCTACTCTGCAGCACCTTCCCTGTGAAACAGCACTGAGGTTTGTCCCCTCTGAGGTCCTTTTCCCTGAGCACAGACTGCAGGTGTGGCAGTGCCTGTGGTGCCAGCCTAAACCCTGGCAAGCACAAACCTGCTCCCCCCAGGTCAACTCCAGCGACAAGGAACGAAGAGGCTGAGGGGAGGGAGATGGGGCTCTGAGCCCCTTCCCACCTTTTCTTTCTCCTTCTGAATTAGTGTTTGCAGCTCTTCAGTCCAGTCCAGCAGCTCCACCAGCTTCTCGACCCCACTGACCACGTCCCCCAGCTGGGCTACGTCATTGTAGCGTCGCTGCCAGGCGAAGGGTCCTACCAGGTCTCGGTTGATGAGGACTCGGGGGACGGAGCTGCGAACAGCTCCTGCCAGGCTGGCAAAGGGCTCCACCTGAAGGAAGGCAACGCGAAGGAGCAGAGAGAGACAGTCACCCCGCTGAGGGGCACGAGGTCACGGCGTGCTAAGCTTGTAACCGCTGCGTTTAAGAGCTCTCCCACTGTGGGCTAAGCTACCCCAGCGCTGAACAGGTTACAGATGTCACCGGTTATCCGGTGGCCTTTCCTCAGGTGGCTGCAAATCTCATCTCTTAGGGACAGGGTTTAGTGGTGGGATGGCAGGGTTAGGTTAAAGGTTGGACTCGATGATCTTAAAGGTCTTTTCCAACCAAAGTGTTTCTATGATTCTTGCTCTCCAGGAGCACGTGAGGTTTTTGGAGGGTCTCTCGGAGTGCATGCACCCTATTCCTTACCCTGCCACCTCAAATTTTACCTCGATAACCCAGTTTCTCGCCTTCTCCTCTAAACCTTTTCTCTCCTCCAGAGTCCCCTCAGGCCCTGTTTTCCGTGTGCTTTTTTTCTCCTTGTGAGCAGGGGTTTCCCTTAGTCCCAGACCTCCAGGGACGTTCCGATGACGAAAAGCAGGTCTGCCATGGGGAAGTCTGTCACGTGCAGGAAGAAGCGCTGCGGGAGCTCCTCGCCAAAGAACACAATATCAGGCTTGATGACTCCGGTGCAGACGGGACAGTGAGGGACCTTGTCTGCCATGACGTCCCCCTGAAGCAAGAGCACCCAAAAGCACTCGTTACAGGGCAGCACCTACCTGCACAGCAGGGTCAGAACCACAACGCGTCCTCGCAGCAACATCCAGCCCCAAATCTGGTCCCCTCCAATAAAACCTCTTGGCCCTGAGGGCAAAATACACAGGCCTGCAGCAGGTTCTCCTCCCTGGGTTAATTATGGGTCGATGCCCAGCTGCGAGCACTCACCCTGAAGTCCTCTCCTGGGAACTTCCTTCGACAGACCATACAAGTGGCGGTGGCAAAGGTGCCGTGGGCTTCCACCAGTCTATCGGGAGGGATCCCAGCAACTGGAACACAGCGCGTGGGAGAGGACCAGCTCAGCGTGAGGTGACTGAACCAGAAACTTCACGTTCACTGGGCATTTCCCCAGGCCTGCCTCGGTATTTCGCTTCCCACCCTCATCGCTTCCCGGCGCTCTGCTGCTGAGAGATGGGGAAGAGAAAACTCACCTCTCTCCAGCCCGTCGATATTCTGGGTATAGAGGCGCAGGAGGAGCCCTTTGTCATGCAGGAGTCTCAGGAAATAGTGGGCGTAGTTGGGTCTGTAGTTGCCAGGGTAGAGCTCCTTGGCCAAAGTGAAAAAGGGCTTAGGGTTGGCAAAGAAATACATCAGCTCGAAGATGGCTTCTGGGTAAGGGATGTTGTACTGCTCAAGGTTACTGTAGAGGCCGCTCCCCGGGGACCTGCAAAGAGAGGAGAGCAGTCGGAATGCGGGAATCACAGAATCACACAGAATCACAGAATGGCAAGGGTTGGAAGGGGCCTCAGGAGATCATCTAGTCCAACCCCCCTGCTCAAGCAGGCTCTCCTAGAGCATGTTACACAGGACTTCATCCAGGTGGGCTTTGAATATCTCCAGAGAAGGAGACTCCACAACCTCCCTGCGCAGCCTGGGCCAGTGCTCTGTCACCCTTAGAGTAAAGAAGTTTTTCCTCATATTCAACTGAAACCTCTTATGTTTCAGTTTGCATCCGTTGCCCCTAGTCTTGTCGCTGGACACCACTGCAAACAGACTGCTTCCATCCTCGTGACTTCTGCCCTTAAGATATTTGTACGTGTTGATTAGATCCCCTCTCAGTCTTCTCTTCTCCAGGCTGAACAAGCCCAACTCCCTCAGCCTTTCCTCCTAGGGGAGATGCTCCAGTCCCTTTATTATCCTAGTTGCTCTGGGAAGAGACGCCACCCACCGCAGAGCCAGACCAAGGCGTGACAGAGTCGCCAGCCAGGTCCCTGGGTTCTCTCTGGCTGCTCTGTGCTGTCCATTACGTGTCAAGAGAGCAGCTGAAACTACCTCTGCACCAAAGGAGAACCTGCCTCGCACCCCTGCTCTGCGGCCACCCCGCCTCCTCCCAGCTGCAGAGGTGTGCCCGCAGCCGGAGGCAAGGAAGGGCCACGCTGGTACGCTGCGAGGACCGTGCCCCTCTTCTAGTTGGGGCATCTCGAGCCTGCACCACGGCCACATTGGCTCTTTGGTGGCCAGGGTGGTGCAGTGAGTGCAGCCACGGAATCAAGCAACAGGCAGGACTTAA
>JADKXX010009222.1:0-12164 GCA_017310255.1 Butorides virescens | reverse complement strand
TGCCAGGGAGCGGGGGGCCCGGCCTGCCAGGGAGCGGGGGGCCCGGCGGCGCTGAGCTGGCGGTACCGAGCGCCGGGCTGAAGGTCCCTCCCGGGGCTGCGCCCCCAGCCCTTCCTGTGACTCGGGGCGCCTTTAACCAGCACGGGCATAGCTGTGGAAAACCAGGGAGCCGGCTCTCCCCTTATTTCCCCGGGGTTACTTTAAGTGCGCGCTTGGGGGGGTCTCTGCCGACCCCCCCAACCCCCGTTTCTGTCTCTGATCTGTCGCTGTCATGAGGCCCAGCAGCCACAGGGCTGGGCGGGCTCTGAGCGTGAGATACAGGGTACGGCGTGGGCTGGGGAGCTGGTGGAGGTGCGAGCAACCTGATCTAGTTAGCGGTGTCCCTGCTCACTGCAGGGGGGTTGGGCTAGATGACCTCCAGGGGTCCCTTCCAACCCAAAACATTCTATGATTCTTCCCTAAGGCTCTGGCACCAGCTGACTCTGCAAGTGTTGGACTTTGTTCAGGACCCTTGCTTTGCCCAAGGCGATGGACTCATCAAGGTAAGGCGCCTGATTGCGCCCCGGCGTTTTTCGCTAGCAGAGATGAGCGGTGGCATTTTTGTACTAGTGGAAAATAAGCAGCCTGTGACGCGCCTCTGGAGAGTTATTAAACTAAGTGAATTTGGCTTTCTGGGGTTTATGTGCTAGGTGTGAGTTGGCAGGGTTTGGTTGCTGTGTGGAAGTTCTGCTGGAATTAAAGGCATCAATTTTGGAAGCTTCACAGTTGTTCTGTAATTTAATTCACTTAAGATTTTTTTTTTTATTATTGGGGGTGCAGGGGGAGCCTTTTTCTTTCCCTTTTGTAACGAGGGGTTCACAACTGCAGGTGTAGGATGGACTGTCAGGTGTTCACAAGTGCCTCTGAGTATTCAGCAGGTAATTTCACTGTTTCACCTGCTGTCTGGGTGCTTCTTCATTTAGGAAGATAATGGCATAGTCGGCCTAGAGTCGCGTGTTCTCTGTATGCCACAAGCAATTGCATATTTTTGCTCTCCTTTGTGTTTTTAGGTTAAGATTCAGTTTCCCAGGAGATAGTTGTTTCCCCAGTAGAGCCGAGGCTCTTTTCCAAATGCGTGCAAAGAGAAATGTGAAAGCTTTAAGCCTGTGCGTATTGTATGGTGATAACTGAGGGCGTGCACCAGGCCAGCCATAGCAGGGAGGCCGAGGTACCTACTAGCTTGTGAGTTTCTTGAATCACTCGTTGCAGTTGGAAGGAGCCTGCAGAGGTAGAATTACCTAAAATGAGCAAATTTTGGCTGCTGGATTCTGTCCAGTGTAGTTGGATGCCCACTGCTTTTTTGGAAAAGTGAATAGGAATACAGCGGAGAGCGAGTGTTATAGCTGAACCAAAATATCCTTTTGCCCTGACTGTTGATATCTTTGTGCCTACAGCTGTATGAGAACTTCATCAGTGAGTTTGAACACAGGTAAGTTTGTTTGCCTGGAAGTCTTTAGGTAACCGGCTGTTGGCTCAGGCGCTTCTGACAATGAGGCTTTTGTTCTAGGGTGAACCCCTTGTCCCTGGTAGAGATCATTCTTCACGTAGTCAGACAGATGACAGGTAAGTGTCCTTACGGTATTTTTTAGCAGCTGATGCCTGTGAAATTTGGCCAGTTAATGGCTACACTTTGTGTTACGTGATTGTCTTGTGTATTGAAAAGAGAAAGTGCTAACTCAAAGAGCGTAAATAATTACTGCTGCATGGAGTTGCAGGCATGCTGCTTCACCAGAGAAGTGGCTGGTGAGCAGAATGCCTGGCCTGCGATAGCAGCACCTTTGGAAGGTTTGAGCGGTACGCTGTAGAAAAAAACAGTCTAGTATTCATGGATCCTGGAAAAGGATTTATTTCTAGGCTGAGATTTAATTCTACCAGAATTCCTGATATTGCTGCTCATTTTATTTTTTTCCCCCCTCTACTTCAGATCCCAATGTGGCCCTTACCTTTCTGGAAAAGACTCGAGAAAAGGTATTTTCGAAATAGCTTTTTCTGGTAGTCCACCTGCGGGCATTGGTTTGCGTATGAGCACGTATGGCGCAGCTGGAGAGGCAGATATGTGCGCGTTGAAACCTGTGCTGGGGAATACCTATTCCATTTCTCAGTGAACAACTGTGTTTTAATGCAGGAGTGTGTTAACAAATGAAGTGCAACCAGCACAGCCTCGGCTTTGAAAGCCGACCTGGCTGCCAGGGTGATGCTCTAAGCACGTATCTCTGTGTAACTGCAGGTAAAAAGCAGCGATGAAGCGGTCATTTTGTGTAAAACAGCCATTGGGGCGCTCAAGCTGAACATCGGAGACCTGCAGGTCACCAAGGTGAGGCATTGACTTGGGTAGTTCAAGCATTTGGGTGTTTTGGAGCACCGTGACACACTCCAGCCATTCCCACAGCATGGACCTGCCCGCGTCTGTGCTTCAGTTTTGAATGAGGAGATGATAAATCTGCAGCTCCTGGGATCTCCAGGAGACCTGCGGTTCTGCTTTCCATCTCATAACCCTTAAAAATGTGAAAATGTGTGGTTTTTAACCACATCTCTGAAGTCTCAGTAAGATTCTGATGCACGTAGCCTTCGAGGTGCTCTCGCTTATTGGTGGCCTGCAGCTGATCACCACAACTGTTGGTGTGCACAGCTCAAAAGAGAGGGGAGGAAAAAAAACCCCGTGATATATTCCAGTTTGCAGCTTAGAGGGTCTGACGAATTCAGGGGTGTGTGTGCTGCTTGTTGGCGAGCTGCTCACGGCGACTGGATTAGTGTGTCCTCTCCTGTGCAAAGCGTGCTGCTTATTTCATCTCTTGGCTTTGTTTAGAGCCCTCTCTTAAAGCTGGGATGAGGGGGTTTTCATGCAGCACAGCTTTGTCTCTTAGCAAATAAAAAGTCTGATGGGTATAAGCATATATAAAGCGTGTGTGTATGTATGTATATGTATATAAGTACAGTTGCAGGGTGGTTTTGGGGTTTTTTTTTTACCTAACTACTCTGTAAAGGAAGAAGGCCATTGCTTTATGTTTAATACTGTGATCTCACCCGCTTTACTGCTGAGAGGGTGTTACTTCTGGACCACACAAGAGCGCCGTAACCCTCACAGGGGCGAGCGAGAAGGCTGGGAGCACGGGTGTGCACGAGGTGTACCCTCACCTGTAACAAACAGGTTTTTCACCCTCCTCTAGGAGACCATTGAGGAGGTTGAGGAGATGCTGAACAATCTCCCTGGGGTGACTTCAGTCCACAGCCGCTTCTATGATCTCTCCAGCAAGTACTACCAGACGATTGGGAACCATGCCTCTTACTACAAGGACGCTCTGCGGTTTCTGGGATGCATTGATGTTAAAGATCTGCCAGGTAACTCCTCCTTTGCCGAGCACAGAAAGTCCCAGTTTTCATCCTCTTGTTTCACCACTGTGCTCTAAATAAATGCGCTGGCAGAGAACGGGCTTTCTCAACGTTAGTTTGAATCTGCCGTAGCTGGGCCAGGATCTAGCTAGAAAGAGGAAGAACCCACAAGAGGAATGAGTGGCTGAGCAGGATTCTGCTCCTAAGCTGTCTTGAGGTGATGGGAGGGGGGAAGTGCCCCCACCAGAAGGAATAGTTTGTTCTACTTCCCAAAAATCTTAAATATGGATTCAAAAAGTGGCCTTTCTGTGCTACTGCTATGGTTACTGCAGCCTTCTGAATTTCAGGCTTGGGAGAGGATGAGAAGGAGAGCTGGGAATGATTTAATACAGGCACAGAGAGGGGGGTGAGGGATGGGCTGCTGGGGCTTAGACTGCTCCTTCATCCAGACTATTTTTGTTGTTTTGGGGTTGTTGAGGTTTGGTTTTTGTTTTTTTCAGTATCAGAGCAGCAGGAGAGAGCCTTTACCCTGGGGCTGGCAGGGCTCTTGGGAGAAGGTGTTTACAACTTTGGGGAGCTGGTAAGTTGATGCTGCATCGCTTCGCTTGTTGAGTATCAGGAATTGATTTTGCCCTGTTAATGCTGTCCTGCCTGGTTTCTGCAGCTCATGCACCCCGTTCTGGAGTCCTTGAGAAACACTGATCGGCAGTGGCTGATTGACACGCTTTATGCCTTCAACAGTGGTAACGTAGAGACATTTCAGGCTTTGAAGTCGGCGTGGGGTCAGCAGGTGAGCGTATGAGCTGCTCTATTGCTTAAGGCCTAGGCTCAGTATTTGTGGAGAACGCTTAGGTTGTGCAGACCTTTACCTTAAGAATTCCTGACTCTGGTGCTTTGGTATAATTTTGATCATAGAAGCAGTGATCTTTCATCTTGGTAGGTACCATTAGTTTTCTTTTGGCTTCCCTTTGTGCCTGGTTGATTGAAAGAAGTAGAGAGAAATCTCTTGTGGTCCAAGGGGGAAGCAAACAAAAACTTCATGCAGTCCTGCACAGGAAGATAATCTCTGATTTAATTTCCCTAGTGTCATTCACTCCCAGTATTAAACTGCTCCCAGTATAAACCAGTGATTTTCCCCTGTTCTAGGAGGTCTGGGGAAAACATTGGGGTTGGGTATTGGCTACACGGGCTAGAGAAGTGATTTACCCACTGACTTGCATGCCCGCTTGCGGGAAGTGGTGGCCTTTGATAAAAGGCAGCCTTGCCTTGCAAAGCGCTGCTTTATAAAACAAGTCACAAGAACTGCACAACTGAACGCGGCGCTTCGTGAGGTGGGGCTCTGGCCTGTGTAGCCAATACCCAACCCAACAGGTTGGGTTGTAACGGCCTCGTCCCTCGTAAAAGAGGGTGGTGGGTCCCCGTGGGGCTTAATCCTGCATGTAGCATGCTCTTCTTCCCCCCGGGGGGAGAAAAAAGTCATAACAAACTTACTTGTTCTGGTTTATCCTCTTACAGCCGGATCTGGCTGCAAACGAAGCGCTTCTGCTGCAGAAGATTCAGCTGTTGTGTCTTATGGAGGTGAGCTGGGAGCTGTGTGTGGTATGTTAGATGTGGGAAATGAAACGGGACTGCTCCAGTGACCTTCCAGTGGGGGCAGCACTGCTAAAATACGCTGTGCTCTGCTGGCTGCGCTCATCCACTCGTCTTGCAGAAACTCGTGGGTATGGCTGACTGCAGATTTTACAGGCTGGAGAGGTGGGGTCATGTGAACCTCATGAGGTTCAACAAGGCCAAGTGCAAGGTCCTGCCCCTGGGTTGGGGT
This sequence comes from Butorides virescens, assembly GCA_017310255.1. Lineage (NCBI taxonomy): Eukaryota > Metazoa > Chordata > Aves > Pelecaniformes > Ardeidae > Butorides > Butorides virescens. The sequence continues at coordinate 6,973 of JADKXX010009222.1, read as the reverse complement.
AGCCCCCGATATCAATACAGGCTGGGGGAAGAAAGGATGGAGAGCAGCCCTGCCCAGAGGGACTTGGGGGTGCTGGGGGATGAAAAGCTGGCCATGAGCCGGCCATGGGCGCTGGCAGCCCAGAAGCCAACCCTGCCCTGGGCTGCATCAGGAGAAGCGTGGCCAGCGTCGAGGGAGGGGATTGTGCCCCTCTGCTCTGCTCTGGGGAGACCTCCCCTGGAGCCCTGCGTCCAGCTCTGGAGCCCTCAGCACAAGGAGGACATGGACCTGTTGGAGCGGGGCCAGAGGAGGGCTACTAAAATGATCCGAGGGGCTACTAAAATGATCCGAGGGCTGGAGCCCCTCTGCTCTGAGGCCAGGCTGGGAGAGCTGGGGGTGTTCAGCCTGGAGAAGAGGAGGCTGCGGGCAGAGCTGAGTGCGGCCGGTCAGGGCTTCAAGGGGGCCCATAGGAAAGGAGGGGACAAGCTTTTTAGCAGGGCCAACTGTGACAGGACAAGGGGGGATGGGTTTAAACTGAAGCAGGGGAGGTTTAGGCTAGATCTAAAGAAGAAATTCTTTCCAATGATGGTGGTGAAACACTGGAACAGGTTGCCCAGAGAGGTGGTGGAGGCCCCATCCCTGGAAACATTCAAGGCCAGGTTGGATGGGGTGATCTGGTTCAAGGTGTCCCTGCTCCCTGCAGGTGGTTTGGACTAATGACCTCTAGGGGTCCCTTCCAACCCAAAACATTCTATTCTATTCTATTTTGCCTCTAGGTGGTGCCAGGTGGCCAGCCCTGCTGGGAAGGGAAGCCTTGTGGTGTGTGCTGCTTGTTTGCAATCGAGGGTGTGCTCTTTCAGGCAGGGTGTGGAGGTGGGGTAGAGAAGAGCGAGCTTTGTGTCTTGAGGATGGTCTCTGAAATGACAGCTCTTGAAGCAGGCTCTAGTACAGCAAAGGCTTCCAAAACACAGTTCACTTCCTAAAGACTGAAGACCCTTTCCCTGCTGGGTAAACCCAAATGTTTGGATGGTTTCTTTCCTGTCACTTGAAGGCTTCAGCTCTGTTGTTACCACGTAATACTGGTGTGTAAACCTCCAGTGGCCCTGGATCTTTTTCAAAAACTTAAATTTTGAGTTGTCTGGAGCGTAATGTACGTTTGTACACCCCCATGCACCAATAGGTGTATGGGTTAATGTGTATACATTCCCCTTCCAGTGTTACTACTGTGAACGAGTTTTGCAACCCGTAGGTCCTGTGTTATCTCGGGGATTTGATGTGCAGCGAGACATTTCAACACAGATTGTTCTGCTTTATTTTATTGCTTGATTGTGTTGTTGCCCAGGAAATCTGCTGCTTGGAGCAGCAAGGTGTGTGTGGAGGAGGGAGTGGCGCTGTTCCTTTGTGCTGGCGTAAATGCTTTATTCTTTGAGGTATTTTGATTAAATGAGAAGTACGGTTGCTACTGCAGATGGAGAGCTCAGTGAGGCAGCACGAGGGAAGCTGTGCGTGCTGCTGGAAGAAACTAAAACTATGTGGGATTTACTTTTTGTTTTGTTTACTTGAATTCAGATGACTTTCACCCGACCGGCCAATCACAGGCAGCTCACTTTTGAAGAGATTGCAAAGAGTGCCAAAGTCGCCGTCAATGAGGTGAGTTTGGGGTTAGACAGACTTACTAATGGCTAAGTCCTGAAGATCTGTAAGTGTCTGGATATTCCTACTCCATAGGTGAACTCAGGTAGAAATATTCTCCCCTGTTCGTGTGTATTTGGAGAACTTTGTTAAGGAGGAGTTAACTGCTTGGTGCTCCTGTTTCTCAGCAAGTAAATTTTTGAAGCTCCTTAGTCGTAGCCTTAAGCTGGAAGAGAGCTCTGTAGGTCATCTGCTCCCACGTGCTCTCCAAAGTGCAGGCCTTTGGATTAGGTTACACAGGGCCCTGCCAAGCCTTCTTGAGTGTTTCCAGTGAGGGGAAATGTTACGGATGTTTAATTTTTCTCACGGTGAAGAATTTTCTTCTGTTATCCAGATGGAGTCCCTGCTGAAGCAAATCCTGCCTGTGGTCTCTTGTCCTTTCACTGTGAAAGTAGTACCCTCATCTTCCCTGCTGCTGCCTGTTGGGTACAGGAGGTATCCCCAGGCTGCCTCTTACCTAATCTGAGCAAACACAATTTCTTCAGAATGTCAAATTCTCAGCATCCTAATCTCAGTGCCCCATTGCTAGACTCTCCCCGGTTTTGCAGCGCCCCCCCCCTTAAGCTGAAAGGGGGTGCTGCAAAACTGGGCGCTGCATCACAGGAATGCCCCAGTGAGTGTTGAGTGGAATAACCACATCCTTCCCTCTGCTGGCTGTGGTGTTGCTGATGCAGACCAGGATGCAGTTCCCCTTTTGTTGCTGCAGGGGTGCACCCCTGGCCCTCACGGTTTCCTGCCCCCCCCCGCCCCAGACTCTGCCCCTTTCCGTCAGAGCGTGCTCTCAGTGTACCGCAGCCAGGCAGAGCTCCCTCGGTGCTGTTGCTTGCGACTGTTGGGTTTTGGGTGCAGGACCCCGTGCTTATCTTCATTGTTCTTCATGTCATTCGTGCCAGCCCAGGCTGTCGAGGTCTCTCTTCACTCTTTTATTTCCAGCATGTCTACCTCACTCTGCCATTTGGGTGTCATCTGTGAAACTGTCATCCACCTATGGCAGCTGGGACAGAGTTAATTTTCCTCCTAGCAGTGGGCGCAGCGCTGTGGTTTGGGTTTAAGATGAGTGGAATGTTGGTAACTCACTGATGATTCAGTTGGTGCTGAGCAGGGCTTACACCAGTCCAGGCCTTTCCAGCTTCCCCTGCTCTGCCAGGGGGCACAAGGAGCCAGGAGGGGGCACGGCCAGGACAGCTGACCCCCACTGGCCCGAGGGCTATGCCATACCGTACGGCATCATGCCCAGTATAGAAACTGGGGGGAGTTGGCTGGGGGTGTGATCGCTGCTCGGGGACGGGCTGGGCATCAGTCAGCGGGTGGTGAGCAGTTGCGTTGCGCATCACCTGCTTTCATCCTTCTTATTATTATAGTCTGCAGTTTTATTAAACAGTCTTAAACAACTTTACTTTTTTTCCAGTTCTCTCCCCCATCCCTCGGGCGGGGCGAGGGAAAGGCTGTGTCACGTTCAACCGCAGCGAGCTAGCTGAAAAATCCCCATCAGCCCCGAAGGAGGCTGTTCGTGACCGGCTGCCTGTTCAGCTTAACCCCCTAACCACTGCCGTTTGAGCGCGGTACTTGGGCAGATTTTCCGCTCGTCTTGTGGTCGTTCTGTCTGCGCTGTAGCTTACCAGCTTGTCAACAAGGATGTGGTAGAAAGGTCTTGTTGGCCACTTTGCTAAAAGAAAGGCACAGGGCACCTACAGTGCTTGCTTTGACCGCTGAGCAGGTTATTTTGTTTAAAAAGGCAATCGTGTTGGTCAAGCACATCTTACCCATGTAAATCCCTGTGGACTTTTTTCCAATTACCTTGTTCCTCCTGGGATTTTGGAGAAAAGAAAATATATCTGCTCTTAGGGAAAAGAAATCTCTCCTGTGTATTTAGATGTCGGGTCTCAAGGCTGTGTTGTAACCCAGAAGAGGGTGTGAGAGAGGCTGCAGCTGCCCTTGATTTCGTTGTGCGTAGGAGACAGTCTTCCAAAAGCTGGTGCCACTGAAAGGTTTTATTCATCTCAGGGAGGGAACTAGGTGATTCTCAGTTTCGTTGAATGACTTTTTTTTTAATTATTTTTAGGTGGAACTGCTGGTGATGAAGGCGCTCTCGGTAGGCTTGGTGAAGGGCAGTATCGACGAAGTCGATAAGCGGGTGCACATGACATGGGTACAGCCACGCGTGTTGGATTTACAACAGGTAACGACCAGCTTGCCTATTAAAGCAGTACTGGCCTGTTTTCGTTGTGTGAGGTGACCTGGAAATTGAAGTAAGAACCGTGAAGGGTCACTGTCTGAGAATCGGTGTCCTTGGCGCTTCTTGAAGCTGCTCAGGGAATGGCTTTTCCTCCTTCCCTTTTACGTCGCTGCCTTTAGCTTTTACCCTGGGTATCCGGTGCGTTTGTACCTGTTTGGCAGTAAGCAGTTAGAAACCCGTCGGGAGATAAATTCAGATGTTAGTGTTGCTCCTCCTCCCACAAATGCTGTGACTGTGCTTTCCAGAAGGATTGTAGACATCTGCCTGGCTGCTTCAAGCCTAAGCACACAAAACAAAGTGCTAGCTGCAAACAGTTCCTTTTACTCAATTTAACTTCGAACACTGCTCTTCTGATGGTCAAAGATGTCCAGTAGCATCTTTTCTGGATGTGTGGGCTTTTGAGGAGTAGTTTGGGATCTCAAGGGTTTGTCCTTCAAGGCGAGTGTCAGTGTTGCCAACAGTTGAGATGTTAAAAGTTATTGTGGGCTTGCCTTGCAGATCAAAGGGATGAAAGACCGCCTGGAGTTCTGGTGCACGGATGTGAGGAGCATGGAGATGTTGGTGGAGCACCAAGCTCATGACATCCTAACATAGAGGACCTTGCACTACCCCTGGGAGAGCAATTCCTGCTGCTGCTGACGCCAGCAGCTCTCAGACCACTGACTCTGTACTGAATTATACGGAAGGGGGGTGGGTGGGCAGAGGGGAGAGCAGCTTTTTGAGGCTTATTGGGAGGAGTAAGTGGCCTTTTGCTGTGTTAACCCTTTGGTGCTTGGAGTCAAGATTTCCCTATGCGCTAACATTAGTGGCACCGGTGGCGAGAGCGCCCACCCTGCTCTCGTAGGAGGACAGAGGCTCCGCGGTGGTTGATTTGTCAATCTTGTTATCAAGCTGTTGTAGGAGGATGCGATGCTGGTTGCATGTTACAGGAGAGGAGGCCCTTTGCCAGGTAAAGGGGGTAGCAGAAGCTTCCTGGTGGAAACACGCTGGAGAGGTGCCTGATGGATACCTGGTGTTGGCCTTAGGAGGGGCACGGCCTTCCCCGGTAACCTCTCTCCCCCTGCAGCAGCCCGAAGGCAGCATTGCTGTAATCATCTGTCTCCTCTCGCCTTCTTCTCCGCCACCCCTCCTCCTCCTCCTCATCTGCAGCAGAGGGAGTGTTTACTCCATCAAAGGGTCTTTTCCAGGATTACCGTTTAGTGGATGTGTTTTTATATACCTTTGGGGGCGGTTGTCTTTTACGAACACTTTGTGCTGAAGTGAGGTGCAGCAGTATTGCTGGAATAAACTTCTCTGCCTTCCCTTTTCTGTAGTTTTGTGTTTGTTTGTCTTCGTAACTGGCAGCTGAGCCTCTGGTCCGGTTAAAAATACTCCTCCTTGAAGTTTAATGTTCCAAAACCAGCCTGCCCAAGAGCGCTACAGATTTAAGCGCCATCTTAATGGCCGGTGGGGCTGGTGTGTAATTTACTTAGTGTGCAGTGCCTTGGTGTGTACTCTGTGGTCGAGTTCCTTTCTGCTGTGGAAAGCGGTAGGCCTGGTGCCTTGTCTCAAGCTGAGCCACGCGTTCCTTGCTGAAAAGGCCTAAATAAGGCCCAGACAACAAGTTTTTGTTCTGCTTTTGCCTCCTGCCACCTTAAAAGCTCTCTGTAATGTAATCGTTTTGCCCTACTGTGGTGTCTTCAGAGGGATGGAAGATAATGGGGCACATCAAGAAATGAAAGCAAGGCAGATCTGACCTGGAGGCTCCCTCCAGGCATCCCTTTAGGTGCATCATGCTCCTGATGATCAGGCAGTAACAGCAGACCACGGCCTCTGTCAGGGTCTAAGTGGATTTTTAAATGCTAGTGCCGATGTATCTGCGGTCAGTCCTTGCTTCGCAGCGCCTTGTGGTTACTGCTGTGATTTAGGAGCTCGGTTACCGCCTTGATTCTCCGGGGTTGTGCCAACAAACTGCACTGCTGGAATTCTCATGCTTTGCATGCTTTTTCTAGTTTGCTGTCTTGACTCTGAGGGTTCAACGCCAGCGATGGAGAAAAGACCGCACGTGGCCGATGCGGGACTGCGCTGCAGGTGCAACGATGCCCCAGGCAAGGAAGACTTAAGCTTTTTAAAAACAACAAAATAATCCGATTGTCAGGCCCTGTACCTGCTCACCCTCCACCCTGTTGCCTCTGAGCCGTTCTGGCCTGAATTTCTTCCGTGTTTGAAGTTGTTTGGTTCTGCATGCCTGCCCCTTCCCCGTCCCGTCCGTCAGGTTTTTGTGCTGCCCTCATTCCTTTGGCTGCCGGAGTCTGCGTTGAGCCACTGTGTTTTCTCCTCCTGTCTTCTGCACTTTGGGCTTTCCCCTCGTTCATGCTGCATCTTGTCTTCCAAAGCTCATTCCTTGGTGTCGCTGGTACCGCTCCAGCAGAGCGTGCAGAGGAGACAAGTGTTGTGATTGGGGAAAATCCTCCCTATATTTCATCGCTGAGGATGGCAAAAGGGGCTTCGAAAAGCACAAGCCCCTCAGTAGTGTCATGTAGGAGGGGCCAAGCTGATGCGTCGTAGGGCTGCTGTCGCTCTAGGTGGGGGTCAAAAACCCCGGAGCCTCGCTGGCAAAGCAGCACCAAAGGCTCCCAAGAGTCTTCCAAGAACCCCCGTGTGTTGCGGGGAGCGCTCGCTGCGGGTGCATTCTTGAGCAGCTCGCTGAAGCGAGCGTGAAGATCTGCAGCCCAAGTCAGTTCCGGAGATATCTGGGGGTATTTGCTACCCCAACCTCCCCGGGTGGGAGCAAGCGCTGGCTGGCTGCTGCCCCAACACAAATAGTTGAGGAGATCTGGGGTGTGTTTTGGGGGGTGGAGAGGTTCCTCGCGCAGGAGGAGGCCGGGTGTGCAGCACCCAGGCTGCAGGCTGTTCTAAATGTCACTTACAGCCTTTGAGTATTTTCTCGCTAGGAATTTAACTGGATTTTTGCACCCGTGCTGGTGCTGTGGTGCTTAGATGAGGTGCTTGGGGACGTGGTTTAGTGGTGGGATGGCAGTGCTAGGTTCACGGTTGGACTCGATGATCTTAAAGGGCTTTTCCAAC
>JADKXX010009221.1:0-11321 GCA_017310255.1 Butorides virescens | reverse complement strand
CGGGCCTGCCGCCAAACCCAAGCAGCCGAGCTGGCTGCCACGGTCGCCCACGGGGGGCCAAACCCCATGGGAGGGGCTGCCGCAGCAGCTGCACATGCTGCCGCCGCCACTGCTGCGCCCTCCTGCTGACTCTGTGTCACCCCTTGGGCCCTGAGGGGGCCTCAGGGCTGCGCCCACCCTGCAGGGGGAGCAGGAGGAGTCGGTGCCCATCACACCTGAGCAGTGACCCGGGCGGGAGAACATGAAGAACCTGGCCCAGGAGGAGCAGCCCTGCAGGTGTCACTGGGCCAGCTGCAGCATTTTGGGCAGAGGGAGATGGAGGGAGATCAAGAAATATTCTTGTTCTTCATCCCCAAGCAGAGAATGAGCAGAACAAGACAGGAATGGGTATTATCATTCCAAATGAGAGAGAGCTTGGAGCAGAGAAAGACACTATCGAGGTGAACCAGGGAGCTGGGAAAAATGCAGATACTACCATGATAATTATTCCTCTGGTGGAAGAAGAGATGGCAGAGAGAGAAAGTCCTCTTCTCATTGTGAGAAAGATGGAGACAGATTTGTGAGACAGATGGAGGAAAGGTTACAAAAAGAGCTCCCGTCAGGATTAGCACTGCAAAAGCAGACGGCCTCACAACGCCCTCGAGGCACAGGCAGACGTCGCCTGAGCAGCCCCAGAGCAAACTCACAGCGCTGTTCAACGCCTCAGCAGCCATCAGAAGAACGCCCTTGTGGCAGGCAGGCACCTCCACCCGTGTCAGCTCATGCAAATCCTGAGGACCCTTCCCGGGACGAAGGTCAAGAAGAAAAAGAAGTGCAAAGATCAACATTGCGAGAAGGATTGCAAGTCAGCAAGGGTTTGGGTTTGTGTTGGGGTTAGGGTTCAGGTTTGGGTTCGGGGTTATGGTTGGGGTAGGTGTTGGGGTTAAGGTTTGGGATAGGGTTAGGGTACGGGTTGGGCTAAGGGTTAGGGTTAGGGGTTACGGTTAGATTTAGGGTTCGGGTTCAGGTTTTTGTTTTTGTTAGGGTTAGGGTGAGGTTTTCTGCTAGGCTTTGGGTTAGGGTTAGGCTTTGGGTGTGGGTTAGGCTTCGGGTTCAGGTTAAGAGTTATGGGGTAGGGTTAGGTGGTAGGGTTAGGGGGTTGGGATTTGGGGATTTGTGGTCGGGGACATGGGGTGGGTGTAGGGGTGGCAGGTATGGGGTGGGGAGGTGGGGGGTTGTAGGGATTGGGGCTAGGGGGTGGGGGCGGGTGGTTGGGGGTAGGGGGTAGGGGTGCGGAAGGGTGGCGCATGAGGGTAGAATAGGGGGTAGTGGTAGGGTTAGGGGTTAGGGGTTAGGAGGTAGGGGGTAGGAGTTAGTGGTAGGGTTAGGGGGTAGCGGGTAGTCTTAGGGGGTATGGGTAGGGCTGGAAGTTAGGGTTAGGGGTTTGGGGTAGGGTTTAGGGTTATGGGGGAGGGGTTTGGCTTAGGGTGTAGGGGTAGGTGCACAGTTAGGGACCAGGTTAGATTTAGCATCACATTTCAGGCTTGGATTTTTGGTTAGAGTTTGGTGTTAGGGTTTAGGGGTTATGGTTAAGGTTAAGGTTCAGGTTCAGGTTAGGGATTAGTAAGTAGTGTTAGGGGGTAGGAGGTAGGGAGTTGGGTTAGGGCTAGGGGGTAGGGGTAGGGTGTAGGGTCAGGGACTAGCAGTATGGTTTAGGATTAGAGGGTAGGGGTATGGTTAGGGGGTAGGTGATAGGGGGTAGGGGCAGGTGTACACTAACAGATCAGGTTAGATTTAGGGTCACGTTTCAGGTTTGGATTCGGGTTAGGGTTAGGGGTTACGGTTAAGTTTCAGGTTAGGGATTATTGGGTAGTATTAGGTTGTGGAGGCTTAGTGGTGGGGTAGGGTTTAGTTATATGGTGTAGGGGTGGAGAGTAGTGGTTGCAGGTAGAGGTAGGGGTACAATTAGGGGGTAGGGGGAACGGGGTAGGGTCTAGGGGTAGGGGGTGGGAGGTAGGGGTTGGGGTAGGTGTTAGGGAGCGGGGCGTAAGAGTAGGGGTAGGAAGTAGCGGTTAGGGGTAAGGGTTAGTGTAGGTGTAGGAGGTAGGGGTTGGGGGTAGAAGGCAGGGGGTAGGCCTAAAGGCACAGTTACGCATCAGCTTAGGCTTCAGGTTAGGCTTCGGGTTAGGTTAGGGTTAGTTTTAAGGTTAGGGTTCGGGTTAGTTTTAAGGTTCGGGCTAGGGCTAGCCTTCTGCTTAGGGTTTTGTGTTAGGGTTAGCAGTTAGGGATAGGTGTTCTGGTTAGGGTTACCTTTGAAGTAAAACTGTTCCTATAAACTGTAAATGACATGTTTCTTCTGTTAACATTTATTCTGCTTTTGAGTATCTTTGCTGTTTTCACCTTCTTTACCTTCACTTTCAATTCCTTTTCATTATTAGACTGTTTTTATCTGAACCCACGAGCTTCTTTCTCTCTTTTACCCTTCTGACTCTCAACCCCATCCCAGTGGGTTTGGTTATTTCCATCATGTAATGACACAACAGATCTCACCAAACCTCCAGCCTGCACAACCCGAAGACACACTAAAGCAAGATGTGTTCCAGACATCACCATCAGCACATGTATCTGGCTTGTTCTGTCCTTACCAAAAATGCTGTCATCAGCCCCAGCGACCAACCGCAGGCCAGACTCTCCCATCCAGCCCAGCTCCGATGGAGAGCAGCTGTTTCAGAAAGCCCCGCCTTGTTATTTTGGGGAAATGTTTCAAGGAAATGTTTTTAATGCTCTAGAACAGTCAGAGCAAGCATGGCAATCTCACTCCAAGTTCTGGCTCTGCCACACATCACCTGCTAGACATTTTTTTTTCTCCTTTCACCCAAAGGGTGCTGCTTCTTCCTGAATGCAAGATGAGTTCCATGGGGTGTACGGACAGCCCCTGGACACCCCGGCAGGAGCCTGTGCCCACGCCTGTCCCCACTCCTCGGCACTCCCGCACTCCTGTCCCACCCCGTCCCTCGCCAGCGCTCAGCCCGTACGCAGCCTGCACAAGGTGTACAAGGTGCTGCCTGCGCCAGACATCGCCCACAGCCCCTCCTACGCCAGTTCTGATGGGCTCAGCCCCTGCCACAGCCTGCTCTGGCCTTACGGGCAGCCCTGCCCCATCCTGACCCCCCCAGAAAGCTCCCACCAGGACCGTCTCACTCACTGCCTGCACCCCAACTCCCAGTCCCCTTCACGCCTGTAAGGGACTAGAAATTTGTCTCAACATTGGTGGCCCGCAAGTTTCACTGCCGAAGCCTGATCACCACGGCAACTGAGCCGGACAGTTTAATCCCCAAGGCAGCCCACTGAGTTCTACCCAACAGGAATGTGTGTCCTCTTGTCTCGGAATACGTCCTCTGCACGTCTGCCCAGGCCCAGGGTCGACTGACAACATATGAGGGGGGAGGGGGGGGGCTCGGACTCTCTAGAACTTTCAAGCACACCCTAGTGACCGTAGTGGGCATGCACCCCACTGCTGAGTGGGAGGTGTGGGTATGCAAAACAGTTATTGACTATGCAAGAGGACAACGCAGATCCATGGTGGTAGCTATTGCCAACACTCTCGCGCTCTCTGTTTGTCTTTCTCTCCCCCCCCGCTTCTCACTTTTCCTCTCTTTCTCTGCTTTTCTCTCACGTATTTATTGTTGGCCAAATAAAGTGACTTGGCACTTGACTCCGTTTTAAGTCTTAATTCTGTTTCCAAGAATGTAAAAGGAACCTAGTCACGATGAAACAGTGGACTTATCCAGAAGTTAAGCCCAGCCACCCCCAGCCTCCCAGAATTATCTGAGGTCGCTTAGAAAGCAAGGGGGTTTAACCTCTGCCACATTGTTCAACCCAGCAGTGGATCATGACAACACCCTGACCTGGTTTCTGTCACCTCACACACACAGTTCATGCAGCCTTTTACGGCTCAGCCTCCTCCCTCCCGTTATTTCCCACCCAGCACCACGATGACAGCTCCTAATGACAGGCCCCAAGAGCAGCTCCCACCAACTGTCCCCTGCTACACACCCCCAGGAACAGCCCTGTCTTCTCCCAGGGCCATCTCCTCAGCCTTGCTGCCAGAAAATCCTTCCTGTGCTGCTCACGGCCACGCAAACTGTCACGCTGCGGCTGGACCCACATCACTGTTCCTCATCCCGAGTGACACCGCCCGTGTCTCTGTATTCGCCCCTGCCCACAGCCGCCTGTTTGTTCCCTTCACGTTTGTACGCAGTTAGCAAAAGCACACTTCTTTTTTTTTTTAATGTCTGCTTTGACATCACTACAGACCAGGCTCAGAGTCTGACTGTGGCTGGCAAAGTCTGTAGCAAGACAGAACTGTGTAGGGATGAAAAATAGCCAGTAGTTCAGCTCATTTCAATCGTTTAAGCCAAGGCTTTTGGCTAGAACACAGCCCAGACAATTGAAAACCAGAACTAACCTCCACTCCCTCCTTGACTGGCACCTCTTTCTTCACCACTTCTTTGCGTTTCTGCACTTCCTGGGGAGCACGTATCAAGATTTCCCTGTTCAAAAGAAATGAGAAAGACCTGTCACACAGAGGCAGAAATCCTGCCATTCCCCTCCATGCTGCCCACACAGCAGCATTAGCAAGGCCCTGCATGGACACCAAAGATGAAATCAATGCCCCAGGGACAAAAGAGCAGGAACAGAGGTGTCCCTCTGGCACCCTGAGGAGGAACAAGAATTTCTGCTCTCAACTGGGGTTGCTCACAGTGCAAGTGCGGTGCTGAGCCAGACACGAACCTCAGCCCATCACTTCATGCCAGGTACCGCATACACTGCACCTTCTGCCATCGCCTCCTGCCCATGAACCATCCGCCCTCAGTACCCCCACTTCCCAAAAGCTGGCACCACAACTTTGGTTGGGGGAAAGGCACGGATCAGACCTCGGGGCTGAGAGACGGGCGCAAGCATCAGCCAAGGGAGCTGCATCCAACCAGCAGCGCTCCCCGTCTGCTCGTCTGACAGCAAAGCCCCGGTGCATGCTCCCACCAGGAGGGAGAAACAGCTTCCATGTCTGCAAATCCCCAGCTATCCAAGGCTCTCCACAGAGGAGGGGTTGTCCACGCACATGAGACCCACACGAAGGCCTGGGGACAGCCAAGGCACCTGCTCTGTGCCCACCACAGCACGCCTGCCCCCACGCCTGGAGCCGCCCGTGGGAGAGGAGGCCGCTCCCCCTGCCCCCGGCCATGGGCATGAAGCACCAACCTCCAGCTGCCAGGGCTGGGGCTGCTGACCCTCGGGGCAGCACAGGAACCGCTCTGACCCTGCTGGGGGGGCTGTCCCTGGGGCTGAGCGCTGGGGCCGGGGCTGCTGAGCTGGGCCACGGCAGGGCCTATGGCTGCGGAGGTCTCCAGCTCCTTGCCCCCAGGCTCAGCTGCACCCCCACATCCCTGCTCCTGCAGCCCCCCTGGCCCCACAGCCCCCACACACCCACACCCGCAGCCACCCCAAAGCCACCCCAGAGCCCCCCCGGCCCCCCCAGCCCCAGGGAGGGGTGGCCAGGGCACGGCCAGCCCCTGTGCACGCAGTGCTGCCGGCCTGGCCTGGGTGCCGCTCGCCGGGATCACCGGGATAGGCCTGGCCTGGCTGGGGCAGCGCTCGGCCCCGGGGACAGACCTGGGTCATCCTGGGGCACGGCCCTGCAGCCGGGGGAGGGCTGCGCGCCGCCTCTGGCTGTGCCGGGCTCTGCCTGGGGTTCTCCGGCCACGGCAGACTCGGTGTCCTGCGGTGCTGCGGGTGTTCTTGCTGCCGCCTCGGCACCCCCGCCTTGTGCCAGCTCCTGCTGGATCACAGCCACCGCCTTGCCTAGCACCTCTCTGACGATGCGCTGGGCTGTGTCCTGCAGCGCCGCCTCGCAGGCTGTGGGGCTGTGTGGGGCAGGGACCTGGCTCTCCCCCTGTGCTGCCGTGCCCTGCTGGCCGAAGAGAGGAGACGCTGGGGCCTCTGCCTCCTCTTGTGCCGCGGGAGCGAGAGGCGTGCGGTGCCCCTCTGCCTGGAGAGCTCCAACCAGGGTAGAAGCTGCCGGATCAGTGTCCGTGGAACCCGCTGGGGCAGAAGCCGTGCTCTGCACATCACCCGCTGCCTCCCCTGCCACCTCTGTGCCCCTGCTGCTGGGCCAGCTGGGCCCCTCCTGGGCACCAGTGTGGGGGTCCTGGAAGAGCTCCGGGACCAAGGGCAACCCCTTGGTCCTGGATGTTGTGGGTGCTGAGGTCTTCCCCTTGGGACAGCTCATGGTCACTGCCATCTTCCCGCTCCTCCTCCTTGGCCAAGGCCCCTGGCTTGTCCTCTGGCACGGCCTGCTGGCTCATGGCGCCCTTCAGGGGATCCACGCCTGTCAGCTCCGGCCGCCATGGGTTGAAATTTGATTTCCTATAGCAGGTCTGAAAGGAGAGCAGGGGATCTGGTGAGGGAGCCTGACTCCCAGCAGCAAATGCCCGCAGGGCCCTGCCGGCAGCGGCTCTGGCAGAGGGTGCGGGAGATGATCGCCCTGCAGCTCTGTGGCGCACCGGCCGGGCCCGGGCACAGGGAGGCTCATCCCCCTGGCCCGTCCCATCCCATGCCATCCCGTCCTGTCCTTGGCACTCACCTCCCTGTGTCTGACAGTGAAGCACCCCAGCTGTGTTGGGGAGAAACGCTGATCCCCGTCCTCCTGCTCGCTCTCCTCCGGGCTGTCCTGCTGCCACGGCAGGGTGGCTTTCCTGAGCTGGGCCAGGCTGTGCCCGCTGCGGGCCAGGAAGCTCCTCTCCAGCTCCTCCAGGGGCTCCGTCTGGATGGACGGGACGGGCGGATGCTCCTCAACAGCTTCATGGTCCCTCTGGTAGCCCTCGATGTGCCCAGCCGTGCCGCGTGCCCAGTCCCAGGGTGCCACCGGCTGCTGGCTGGGTCCCCAGCTCCCAGCCAAAACCCCGCTCAGGACCTCACTGGCGAGGCACCGGCCCATGTCCCTGACGGCCGAGGCGTAGGCTGCGGGGCTGGGGGGGGCAGGCCTCCAGCTCCCCACCCCCATGGCTGTGCCCCGGCCGCCGCAGGCGCCCCCAGCAGAGGGGACAAGCTGCGGGTGGCCGCTGGCTGCAGGGCTGGTGGCCGTGTCCCTGCCCCTGGCAGCAGAAGCAGAGGGTGCTGCTGGCAGAGGCGGCAGCTTGGGGCAGGCGCTGCCGGCTGCGGGTGGCCGAGCCGCGGGTGCGTGCCCGGGTGCCGCTGCCTGCCTGGGGATGGTCAGTAGGGCTGGCAGAGGGGCTGTCTCCTCCCGCGTCCCCCTGCCGCAGGGCAGGGCCACCCTGCGCTCCAGGCTGTCCATCTGCAGGAGAAGCCGAGGAAAGAGCTGTGTTGACATGTGGAAAACGGACTCCACAATCTGTAAGATTGTAAAGTAGGTATGTTTATTCAGCGCTGGGCAGCACAGGGGGTAGTCCCACCAAAGTCGTGCACACATGTGTGGTAGCTTGCCTCAAAGTTATACTACAAAGTGTTACATATACATAAGATTCCCAAATATGCCTATACATATGCATGACTAGTCCCCGCTTCGTATTAAAATTAGCCCCAAGAAGTCATTTCCATAAACTCCTCCCAACTGCACTTGCGCAGTGTCTCCTGGTGGTGGTCGTGGGGGGTCGTGGGGGACGAAGGCCGATGACTCCTCTTCATCACCGCTAGTAACCCCTTGTTCTTGCGCAGACTCAGTTGCTCCTCGGCTCTTGCCCAAACTACAAGGTCGGTTTTAGCTGGTTCTCAAGGCAACTTCTCGGTTCTTATCAAGAACTTGTACAATAGACAATAGTGAGCACAGTTTTAAGCAACATCTTCTCTACTAGGATCCCCTTTTCAGTCCCCCCTTTTCTAAAAAGTTAGTAAATTCCTTTACTACACCTAATCCTAGTATAATGTTTCTTTATCTAGCATTTTCTTAAAATATTTGTTAGATTCGAGTTTCTGGCGTAGCTGGTTCTTCTTCCATTTGCCATAAGAATCTCCTGTGTTCCAAAAACACCACAAGGCACACTGAACAGTCGTACAAAGGACTACAGACAGAAGGATGACCATCATTACTGTGATAAACAATTGCTTCAGGCATGTTAAGTTTGGTAGCCAAGATGTTAATTTCATATGTTTACCATGGCTTTTCTTAGATCACTTACTCTCAGCCACAGCAAGAACCATCTGACAAAGCTATGCCCATAACTGATCGAATGATTCCTGTCATGGCTCTGCTTAACGTGCATTTTGCAAGTGCCTGACAAGGTTCTCTGTTCGCTGGTGTACCTTATCATGTTCTGCTCTGGCAGTTTCTCTCATTATTGTAGGTGGTACCACTATTTGGCTGGTCAGCATTATAGCCCATCCTCTTTTATCTTTTTAGCTTGCAGTTTAGTAATCAGCTTTCTATCTTTTCATCATATTTTGGGGGTTCTTTAGGTAAGGTTATACCCTTATACCCCTTTCCGGGACTAAACCTAGGATGTCTTTTTCTGCAGCCTCTCTAGCAGCCTCATCTGCTAATTGATTACTTGTTTTGGGGACAGTTTTACCTGAATTTCATTACTTGTTCTGCATGCCAAATGGTGGTTCCTTGTGCCAACAAAAGTCTTCTTTCTTTCCATATCACTCCATGTGTGTGGACTACTCCAAAAGCATATTTAGAGTCTGTCTATATGCTGACTCGTTTTCCTTGGCTCAATTCTAGCACCCTGGTAAGCGCTATTATTTCAACCTTCTGGGCTGATGAATTACCTTATCGGTGGTGGTTACCATATATCCAGACAGGCATTTTCCTTCTCAGTTAAAGCTGCTTCCATCCGTATACAGCTCCAAATCCGGCCCTTCTAATGGGGGGGTCTTTAAGGTCTGGTCAGCTCGAGTAGACTTCCTCGATTATCTGTTAGCAATCATGTTTCGGCTCTCCTTCGGCTTGACCCCTTGTCAGGAAGATGGCAGGGTTAACAATGGTGGTGGCTTTTAAATGGACATCATCCTGTTCCAGAAACACCGCTTGGTACTTTTAACATCTTGCTAGGGTATAGCCAATGCCCTCCTTTCTGTTCTAATATAGTGACCACCATATGTGGGACATGGACTGCAATCCTCTGTCCCAGGGTAAACTTATGAGCTTCAGCAACAGCCTTCAAACAGCCATGCCATCTCAGAGTCACCTTATCTAGTTGTTTCAACAGCCTGACAATTTGGTCCAAGGTATTGTGATAGGACACCCAGAGCCATTCCTTTTCTTTCATGAGTAAAAAAAGTTCAAGGACTGGCAAACACAAAGCTGGTGCCTTCATCAAGGCTTGCTTTAGTTCTTTGAATGCAGACTTACCAGTGTCAGTCCAGTCTGCAAAACAATTACTTGAACTATTAGAAGCTTTAAGTTGTTCATATCTAAAGTTCATAGCTCATAATCCACAGATGACACCATCCCACCATTCTCAGAAATGCTTGTAGTTCTTCAAAGTCCTGGGTTCAGGGAGGCAACAAATTGCTTTTTTTTTTTTTTTTTTTTTCAATTATCTTTGTCCTCTTAAAATTTCAAAACCTAGGGAAGTTACCTCTTTCTGTGTTATCCGGGCCTTTTGACACTTGATAACCACTAGTTCCCATAAAGTTCAGGAGGCTGATGTATTGTGCCCTGTTCTTCTGTTTCTGTTGCAATCAGTATGTCATCTGCATACTGTAACAAAGTCCCTTGACTGTTTGCTTCTTCCAAATTTCTAATTCTTGTGCCAATTGTTTTCCAAAAATAGTTGGGCTATTCTAAAAGCCCTGTGGTAAGACTGTCCATATGTATTCTGTTTTCCTCCCAGTTTCAGGGTTTTCCCATTCAAAAGCAAAAAGCACCTGGCTCTTAGGCTTGAAAGGAATGCAGAAAAAGGCATCTTTTAAGTCTAGCACTGTAAACCATTCTTGCTTCTCAGTGGGAGCAGTTAACAAGGCATAAGGATTTGCAACCACAGGATGGATATCCTGTGCTATCTGATTGCTCTCAGACTTTGAACTAGTCCATAATCCTTTACATTAGCCTCTTTTACAGGCAATATTAGGGTATTATATATAGATTCACATTCTACTAATAATCTGTGCTTCAAAAATTTCTGTATTATAGGTACTAGCCCTTGTCTGTGTCCTGGTTTCAGCTGAGATAGACTTAATTTTCTTCACAGTAGCTAGCATAGTGCTGTGTTTTGGATTTAGTACTAGAAAAATGTTGATAACACAGTGATGTTTTTAGTTGTTGCTAAGTAGTGCTCAGACTACTCAAGGACTTTTGAGCTTCTCCTGCTTGGACAGGTACAGAACAAGCTGGGAGGGAGCATAGCTAGGACAGCTGACCCAAACCGACCAAAGAGCTATTCTAGACCGTGCATGCTTAGGGGGAGTTAGTCGGTTGGTTGCAGGGAGAGTGATTGCGGCTTGGGGAGTGATCGCTGCTCGGGACGGGCTGGGCATCGGTCAGCAGGTGGTGAGCAATTGCATTGTGCATCACTTGCTTTATAAATATCCTGTATATTCTTTTACCATTATTATTACTATTGTTGTTCTTCTTTCTTATTAAGCTGTCTCTATCTCAGCCCATGGGTCTTACTTTTTTCTGATTCTCTCCCCCATCCCACTGAGGGAGGTGGGGGGAGTGAGTGAGCGGCTGCGTGGTGCTTAGTTGCCAGCTGGGTTAAACCATGACAGTCTGCTTTCTAAATTTAGGGGATATTGTTTAATTCTTACTGGAGTTGATCCTGCTTTCAAGTCAATTTTCACAGGCTCAGTTCTTTCGGATTTACTTGGGACTTCTCTGGCCCAGACAATTGGAATTTCCACATTATCCACTTAGGTTGGTGTCCTGCAACAATAAAGCTGCTACCTCGATATATTTAGTTTCTGGAATTAAAATATCTACTAAGAATTCAATTTTCTCTTCTCCCAGCTTGACTGTAACCAGAGGTTCCACTGGGAGACATTCCTCCGGTCCCCATCAAATATCCTCATTAATTTCTGCAAGTAGCAGGGGACTGGAGTGTTTTTGTAAGGGACATTCCTGCTTCCAGTGACCCTCCTTCTTGCAGTGTGCATATTATTTCTCACTGGCTGGGGCCTAGCCGGCAGGTCCCTCCATACATCATTCCACGTACTTGTCCTCGTCCCCTAAAAGGGACTCCTCTGCTCCTTCTAGCACTTACTTCCAAGGCTGCAATTAACCTACTGTTTACCCTCTTCTCTCCCATGCCACCTCCAGCCGAGGGGGCCCTTCTCCACAATATCACCACTTTGCCGTCCTCCTATCTCTCCTCACTGATTCT